>JAMJFZ010000435.1:31202500-31272500 GCA_026225945.1 Cricetomys ansorgei | reverse complement strand
TGGTGGGGCATTGTTGTATGTACCCAGAGAGATTGAGAGCCAGCTTTCTGGGCTACACTAACCACACTCAGCACACAGGAAAATTCCCTCCACGGGTCAACTCAGCCAGGGCACAGGACTGAGACACTGAGGGAAAGACCCCCTCCCAACACAGCGGCCACAGATGCCCAAGGAGGCATCAAACTCACCATTTCACAGCAGGCTCAGACACTGCCACTTGCTTGTCGTCACACTGTGAGCTGGGTTTCCACTCAACAAGCAGTTCTTCAGATGCTTGCCGTCGATACCTGTCTGTCTTCATTGGTAAAAAAGTTGGCTAGTTGATAATGGGTTAATTTTAAAAATTAAAAATAATATATATATCATGCACGCTGGGAACGGAACCCAGGATCTTCATGCCAAGCAAGTGCTCTACCCCGAGATCTTATTTTTTATTTTTGCGGGGGGGATAGGTTTGGGATTACAGTCATGTACTACCTTATCAGACTGAAGAAACTCTTACTGGAACAAGTAGATATTTACATGAAAACAAGCAAAAAGGTAGGTAGGTAGGTAAGGAGGGAGGGAGGGAGAGAGAATACATTAAAAAATTAAATAAAAATTCATCCAAGGTAAAACAGACTGTATGATTCCTAACAGGTAACAGTGGAAAGAAATGGGATTTGGCCAGTGTCCTAGTCACTGCGGGTGGGTGGGATGACACCATGACCAAGGAAGAGTTTACTTGTGCCTAAGGTTCCAACGGTTAGATGGGTCCACCATGTCAGGTGTGGCATAGCAGCAGGGAGCAGGAGCTACAGCAGAGACTGGAAGCTAGGGGCTCCCAGCCGGAACTGCAAGCAGACAGCAGGGAGCAAACCGGAAGTGGTGGAAAGCTCTTAATTCTGAAAGTCCTCTCCCATCTCCCAACAAACTGTAGTTGTGGCAAGTCTGGAGTGAGCAGGTGGCCCCGCCCACTCTGGGTCTCCTGGAGGAGGGTTTTGGTGCCTGGAAGTGCATCCCATCTCTAGAGTGAGTTGAGACCTGGCGCCTTGGCAATCTGGAGTCTTCTGGCACACAGTGGGTACAGCACTTGCCTGGCGTGGACACGGCCCTGAGCTCAGTCCCCAGTACCGCACACACTGGGCATGCAGGCACACAGCTGTGATCCTAGCACTGTGGAGAGAGAGGCAGGAGGATCAGAAGTTCGAGATCATCCTCTGCAACATAGGGACTCAGAGGCTAGCCTGGGCTACATGAGACCCAGTCCAAATAAATGAATAAATGGAAAAACAAAGACTCTTAAGAGCAAAAGTGATCAGGAAAGGTGGATAAAGAGCCCTGTGATAAAGGATGCTCTTGCGCCTGTTCCTCCTCCGACAGCCCCGGTTAGAACACCGACAGCCCCGGGCTCTCGTGAGCGTGTGGGGCACCAGGAACACTCACCCGCTCCTGGCGGGGCCAGTCATCTCCCAGTCTGACTTGAGAGAGCGAAGAGAATGAACTTATTTCTTTTTAAACTTTGAAATGAGACTTGGCCTCAGCAGGCTGGCTTCGGATTCTCGATACTCTTGCCTTCGCCTCCCGAGATCTCAGGATGACGAGCTGTGCCAGCAAGCCTGACTCTGAACCCGTTGTTTTGATTAGGATCCCACTCCCACAAAAGCTGACCCACTGTGCTATAATATCCCAGCTCACTGTGGGGGCCGTGCCCTCATGAGTGCCCCTGCCCCCCACACTGTTGCTATGGCGATTACATTCTAGCATGAGAACAGCACTGCTACCAACCACAGAAAGGAAACTTCTAGTGAGAGAAGGCTGGTAGACTTAGAATAAAAACATTCATCTAAAGACCCAGAGCAGGGGCAAGAAACACGACACCTCTCTTCCTCCACGACCCCACAAGGAAGTCTTTTAGTGACTGTAAGCTTATCCGTGGCCTTGCGAATCCTAATCCGGACTCACTGGCTAGCCTAGACCCCAGTGGGGATTGGTATAGAAAGTCAAGCGTCAGGTGATAAGAGTTGTCAGGAAAAGTCATAACCGTGCGTGCTCCTCTGTCACCAGGAAGCTCAAATCAGGGCTTAATAAAGCAGTCAGGCCTTTGACTCCAGCCCCCCTAGAACTGCACTGTTGGGGTGCAGATGGGCCTCTGGCTGGGACCTCGGAGTTTTCTAGTACAGTGAGACATTTTAATTATTTCTTTTTATCTGACACATATGCATGCTTTGCCTGCGTGCAGATATACACACCATATGTGTGTGCTTGCGGTCTGTGGGGACAGAGGAGGGGGTCCACTGGAATTGGCATTAAAGATGTTTGAGAATGACCACATGGGTGCTGGGGATTGAATACGAGTCTCCTGGAAGAGCAACAAGTAGTCTTAACCACCGAGCCATCCCTCCAGCTCCCTGTGAGACACTGTAGACAGAGCTAGATCTGATAATAAGGTGAGCCACCATCTGCAGGACTCCCCTGCCCTTCATGTCCCCACAACTCCTCTCCACAAGGAGGGATGGGGGGGGGAGCAGAGAGGAAGGGCTGTTCTCTGCAGTGACCTCGGCTCGTAGCTGCCGTCACACGGAGTGACTGCAGTGACTGCAGACACCTTGGGAGCCAGCACTGCGTTGCCGACCGCTGGAGGTGACACACAGCCTCAAGTCAAGAAGCCGTTCTTCAATTTCTAATAAAACCCCCGAAGCAGGGAAGATGCACAGTAAATCAACCTTCAGCCGTTCCAGTCTCCGCGTAATCTGTTCAATTATCTGTCGGTGCTCTGTGTGTCCCCTCGGAAGATCAGCTGCAGGCATGACAGCCCTGCCAGCAGTAGTTGAAGAGTGTGGGTCCATGGTCAGTACACCAGAGAACCACCAGCCAGCATGGGGGAGGGCTGCAAGGAGGTTGTGAACAATGGCCACACCTTCAGTGCATCCCCAGCATCCCAGGAAATATGCCCCGAGAATCCACCACATTCCTGGCACTGTGGAAAAGCAGGGTCAAAACGAAATGTCCCTGCTATCTGGCATGGCCGTCTAGCAAGGAACGGACAGCAGATGCAGAGAGCACAGAATAGAAAGCACTCAAGCCACTCAGAAAGAGTCTAGGAAGCCTTCCTGAGGGGCTGGCAGTGGAGCCAACGCTTATCTGCTTACCTGTTCATGACACAGGCAATAGTTTAGCCTCTCTGAACCTAGATAAAGATAAACCTCCATTACAGGATGGAGACTTGGCTGTGTGCTGGAGGGTGTGGAAGAGTGGGGTGCTCCCCAGCTGCACCCTCTCTTATCATCTATGCAGTCAACTCTGTGGCCCCTGGGCCACCGAGATGGCACCCTCTCAGCTAGTGTCTCCTGCCTTGTTGCTGGCGGGCTCATGAACTGGCAGGCGGGTAGACAGAGCTGAACTCCTACAGGGACGAGTTAACTGATGACGGGATGAATGCACGCATAGACTCAGGAACTGGGGGTGGATGGAATCGACGGATGTGTGCACGCGGGCACCGGTAGACGGTTGGCTGGGTGAACCGTAGATGGACGGATGGAGTAGACAGAAGGGGGTAGATAACGTGAACGGTGGGTTGTGTGGCAATAGATGGGTAGGTGGTGGGTGGGTGGATAAAGTGATGGGAGAATGGATGCCAGGAGAGAGAGATGGGTGGGTAGGAGGATGGGAGGTGAGTGGGTAGGTGTTCTATGGAAAGGCGGATTGTAGGAGGGGTAGAAGGACAGACGGATGGGCGGGTGGGTACTGATGGGTGGATGACTGGTAGGAGCCTTTGGTGCATGTGGAGGCTGGGTACCAAAACAGAGGGGCAGATTGTAGGTGAGTAGGTCGGTGGGCAGACATGAGCTAGTGGGTGACTGTGGACCACATGGGGAAATGGGATCAGGGAAGGACTACCACGTAGAGGAGGGATGTTTCATCGTCAGAGACAGAAGTATGTTCTGAGGAAGAGGGAAAGTTTGAAGCGTCTTCATTTGACTCCTTATTAATCGAGCTACACCAGGCTCTAGGAACCCAGAGAAGAAGGCTCAGGGCTGAGTGCGTGTGAGCGGTGACTGGTCAGCCAGTGCAGGTTGCTGTGAGCAGAAAGCCCAAGGGAGCTGCTCACTATCCTGATGTCAGCATAAAGATGGCTGCCAAAGGGGCTCAATGTGACCCCGAGAGCCTGTATTCTGAACAGCCTCAGCACCTGGCAGACTGAGTTGGCATCTCTTTACCACCTCTGGGCAAGCCTGTCCATGCCTGAGCCTGGCTAGGGATCCCTGGAACTTGGCAGGTGCTCGTGAAGCTGGGGGGGGAGGCAGGGAGGGGCTCTCTTGTCAATCTCCTTCAATGCTCACAGGGATGGGATTGTTCTCTTGTTTGGGGAGAAAGGGAAGATATTCAAAACAGGAAGACTTTTCCCCCAAGCTCACCCACCCAGCTGTGGAGCAGAAAGGGCAGATTTGGTACCCAGGACAATCAACCTGGACCCCCTGCCCCTCCTGCCAGGCAATGTCCCTACTCAGCATGGATGCCCTGTCTCTGTTGCCAGGGTAACATTCCCAGCCTAGCAGTCACCCCCCTGGAGCTTGACTCCTGCACCTGACATCATAATCTTCCGTGACATCTTAATCGGCTCCCTGGCAACGGCATTAAGGCTCCCATGAGTCAGCAGGGCCTGGACAGGCCCACCTGCCCCGCCTCCGCCTGATCCTGCCTGCCACCCTGACCTTTGTGAGGAGGGCAGAGGAGGGGCCAGTGGGGCTTGGTTTGGAATTCCAACAGCCACTACCGCTTCAGATGCAAGCTTTGCTGAAGAATCTGGGCAGCTTTCCGTTCCTCCTCATGACACACAGGGCTCTGACGGATGGAGTCCTCTTAGAAGGGAGTGGGAAGGCCATCTCTGCAGCACGGTGTCCAGCCACACCACAGAACTCCCCACAGGGCCGAGAGGAGACACGAATGGCCTGTTGTGGGTTTAGTTGTGTCCCCCTCAAAAGACATGTAGACATGCCAGCCCTCCTTTAGAAATGGGGTTCACAGAAGTAAATCCTTTAGTATGAAGTCATGGAGCAGAGAAAGAAGTGCTTACTCCAGGACAACTGATGTCCTTCCAAGGAGAAACTTGGACACAGTCGCAGAAAACACCGTGGAAACGGGCAGGGGCTCGAGTGGTACTGCTAGGAGCCAAAGGTTTCCAAGGACAGCGGTCACTCCTGAAGCCAGGAGAGGAAGCACGGTTGTCCATGGGGTCCCGGAGGGAGCACAGCTCTGCTTAAGCCTTGATGCAGATTGTTGGCCTCTGGGACTGTGAAAAGATCAATTTCTGTTGCCTTAAACTCTCCAGTCTGGGGAATCTGTCTCAGTTACTCAGAAGTCAGTGCTGCCTTTAACAGTACAGTTTCTGGGGCAGGAGAGATGGCTTAGCTGGTAAAGAGTTTGCCACACAAGCACAGGAACCCCAGAACCCATGGGTGCACACTTGTTACTCTAGTCCTGAGAGGCAGAAGCAGGCAGATTCCTGAGGCTCCCTGGCAGGCTAGCCCAGCATACTTGGCTGGCTCCAGGTCAGGGATAAAATGTATCTCAAAAAATAGATGAGTGGCTCCATAAGCAGCAGCACCCAAGGTTGTCCTCCAGCATGTGTGTATATGTCACCCGTGTGCACACCCATGCACACACGCACACACAGAGCTTCATCTCAAGAGTTCTTTGTGGCAAGGCCTTGTTGAGCAAAACTACCTTTTGTAAGTCACTCGGTTCATTTTCCCATAAATAGGGGACCTCGAGGGCCACCCCAACACCACAGGTGAATTATAGACGAAGGGTAGATAGTCTGGCCGGAAGTACAGTGCGGTTAATGGGACTGTGTATCCCATGGTGTAGTTACAAGTGCCAACTTTCAGTTCTCCCTGGGAGACCTGTTTCTGCCATCAGGGCCCCTGTCCAGTAGAAAGCGGAGGTTTCCAGGAAGGACCCACCCACGTGTGCTGGGCACGGGAAGGCCAGAGAAAGACAGGGTGCCCCGATGGCCCCTGAGTGTCTTCTGATCACTCTTCATCTGATCCCTGAGACTGAGCAGCTCGGGACTCCAGCGCGCCTCTGTCCATATGCAGCTAACTTCCTGTCGGCAGCTAAGTCTGTCCTTTGCTCTCCGTGGACCGCAGCCCCCTGTTGACTCCTCAGCTGGGTGAGCTAGCAGGGACATGTTCCAGAAGATAGAAAGGTTCTGGACTCAGAGACACCATCACATCTGTCTCCTCACCTTACTGCGGACCTCACACTGGGATGACGTCTCCATGTGAGGCCGAAGCCACCTTCCATATTTGTCTTTCGAGATGAGATGCAGTGTCCCAACTCCCACCCTGCCCTCGCCACACACACCTTCACGGGCCACCTCTCCGCCTCTGCTCCCACTCCCCGCCCACTGCCTGTCTCTCCTTCAGTCTAGCCTCGTTCTTTCAGGCTCATGCCTCCCAGGTGATCCCTAGCCCAGCATCTCCCTGAAGGATACAGCCTGGCGTCTGTCCCTGCCATGAAGCTACTCTCCAAAAACAGCGCACCTGGATAGGGTCGGGCAGTGTCAGCTGAGCCAGCGACCGCTGGGCCACTTAGAACAGGGATGTGAAGCGGGCCCTAGCCATGTGACTCCCGTGTGCCTTTGTCCATTCACCTACAAGAAGACCTGGCTCTGGTCAGATTGGAGGGTCATCGAAAGGCAGGGATGAATTTGGGGTGGGAGGAATGCTCTCTTGATACACTGGAGAGACCTGTGGCTACCTCACTCTCCCCAGAAAACAGCCTTCTGGAGGGCACACTGTCCTCTTAGAACAAGCGGCCCTGTCTTTTACAGGCTTCCTTAGAGACATAAAACCTCTTCCAGCCTCCTCTGGTTTATGTCACAAAGTGGCTAACGGTGGGGAGACTTCATAGCTCCCTTGTCTGAAGAGAAAAGATACACGTAAAGAGACTGGCAACATTCCTAAAGCCACAGTGTGCGGGGGATGCTCTCGAGTATTTGAAGCTCTTTGTTGAGCCCTTACTGTGTGCTGGGCTCTGTGTTAAGTGGGGAGACAGCCTGAGCCAAATGAAGCTCCCCAGGGGACCGTAGCTCCAAGGACAGCAACAGGTAATGTTGATTCGACGTCAGTGCCATCCACAGAAAGAAAGCAGATGCAGGAGGGATTTCTAGGGTGGACATTGCGTTCTAGAAGATGAGGGAAGCAAGCCTGAGGGGCAGAGGCCCCAACGGAAGCAAGGACACTTGGAGGCTGTCTGAGGCAGTGGGATTTCTGAGAGACTCCATGCTGTCGGGTGGGGTCAGATTTGGGCGAGGAGGAAGAATTGTGGGTAATAATGGCAATGGAGGAAGAGGAGAGGATGGGTCACAGGGGTTAGGGCTGGGGGTGAGGAGAACTTTTTGGAGGGGTTTGCGCACACGGCTGAACGCACATGGGCTTCTGCACTTGGCCACACCTGAATGGCGTTGCCTCAGAGATGGCTGGTTTGGAGTCGCAGGTGGGGAGGAAACACACCCATCTTACCTCAGTTTACCTCTTTGCATCCAGGAGCCCTCCTCCACTCCCAGATGACACAAAGGTACCTGGCTAGCTCCATGTAGCTGCCCTCAGAGGGTGCTGGGGTTCTCACTGCACCCCAGTGTCAGTTTGTCTCCCGGCCTTGACCCCAGTCACGGTTGGGAAGCTCTGCAACTTTCTCAGAAGACACAAAGCCCAAAGGGTCAGGGCCAGGATTTAAACACACTGAGCAAAGTCCAGAGAATCTCCTGCCTTCTGAAGGTGGCTTCTCTACCCTGCTCTTCCTCTAACCCCCTTTCTCTCCTTTTCCTCTCACTGCTCCCCACCTCCACCCAGCAAGCATCTCCCTGAGGGCCTCCCTTACCTGGCAATCACACTCTAGGCTTGGCTCCAGTTACTGAAAACCCTGGGGGTCTGTTTAAACAAGTGTGTCTGAGCAGGAAAATCAAACAGACAGGGACCCTTCGGGCCACCTCGGGACCACCCCAGGGACTATCACCTGAGCCTGATAAGGCTGGATCTACTTTCACTTAATTGGACTGCGGCCAGGGGCTCACTGTTTGATCAGATTGGAGTCTCTGCAGGGACGGGCTGTGTCCTGGTCAGGTGGGTGTTCCTGTAGACAGACCTGGCAGGAGAGAGAACACAAAGGGGGGCTGTGGCACCCCAAAAGGGAGGGGGCCTGCTGGATTCTGCTTCTTGCTGAATAGGAACACAAGAGGAAGAAGCTTCCGTAATACTAACTCCCTCCCCTGACTCGAGGATTGCCCCAGGCCCTACCTGGTCCTGGCTTCCCTGGCTTGCCCATCGATCCTCACTGTTTGTTTCTAGAGAAAAGAAGCCCGGTGGGCACTTGAGGACCAGTGGCCAGTGGGGCAAGGGACACTGGGCCTGTAGAAGAGGCTTCCTCTATGTTGGCAGATGTGAGAACCCAGATCCAGATTCACAGACAGAGCAAGCAGCCCAGATCAAAGCACCATTTAAGAATGGCGTGGCTGGGTATAGTGGTGTACTCCTTTAATCCCAGCACTTGGGAGGCAGAGGCAGGCTGGTCTCTGAATTTGAGACCAGTCTGGTCTACATAGTGAGTTCCAGGACGGCCAGAGCTATATAGTGAGACCCTGTCTCAAAAACAAAAACAAAACAAAGCAAACAAAAAAGGAAAGAAGTGTTTGTGGGAGCTGCAGAGGAGGTCCGGCGGTTAAGAGGACTTGCTCTCGCAGAAGACCCAACGTCAATTTCCAGCACCTACATGGCTGTTAACAACCATCCATAACTCCAGTTCCAGAATATTGGTGTTTCCTTCTGACCTTCTAGGGTGCCAGGCACATACATGGTGCACAGACATACATGCAGGCAGAACACTCATACACATAAAAATTATAAAAAAAATATCTGGACGCTGGGGATATAGCTCAGGGGGGAGAGTGTTTGCCTAGCATGCAGGAAGCCGCGGGTCCCATCTGCAGCACAGCATAACCATGCAGGTGGTTCATGCAGGAAGCCCCGGGTCCCATCTGCAGCATACCATAACCACGTAGGTGGTGCATGCAGGAAGCCCTGGGTCCCATCTGCAGCATACCATAACCACGTAGGTAGTGCATGCAGGAAACCCTGGGTCCCATCTGCAGCATACCATAACCACGTAGGTGGTGCATGCAGGAAGCCCTGAGTCCCATTTGCAGCATACCATAACCACGTAGGTGGTGCATGCAGGAAACCCTGGATCCCATCTGCAGCACAGCATAACCATGTGTGGTGGTGCACACACATCTGTAGTTTCAGCACTTGGGAGCTGGAAGGAGGATCAGAATTTCCTCAGCTACACAGTAAGTTCAAGGCCAGCCTGGAATACAGACACCCTGTCACAAAGGTGTGTGTGTGTGTGTGTGCGCGCGCACACACACACACACGTGTGGATATGTGGCTTGACATGGTTTTGCACACATCATCACTCACTTAAGGGAACAAGGCAGGAACATTTAGGGTTTGAGCCCAGCCTGGGGAAACAAAACTAAATAAGAATATTCCCTTTCAGATGGGCTGGCTCTGCTTTCTGGTCCTGACCCACTGAAATGCAGTTAACCCGAGTGTCCTAGGCCAGGGGCTGCTTCAGGGGCCAGGAGGCATGAAGATTGCAATTTCTTGGTGGTCATCCACTCATGCCTGTCAGGGTCTGTACTGGCATCTGCTCAGGCCTGCAGTGGGGCGGAGTGTCCTGTTGCTGGCTTCCAAAATGCAGTGCACCCCTGCAGTGATGAACTCAGAACCCGGGGAGACTTCTTGGAGTGCTTTGTTTGAAGCTGCACTGATACCATGAACTATTCAACTTTCCCCCCAGTGTGTGAGCTAGGGATAAAAATAGCCACTGTTGGAACTGAACTAGTTAAAACATGTTAAGAATAGGTGTTACTATTTGCTTGATTTTTTTTGTTTGTTTTATTGTTTTTGAAACAGGGTCTCATATAGCCCAAGCTGGTCTTGAACTCCTGACCGTCCTGCCTAACCCTCTTAGTGGGCTTTTTCATGAAGTCCCCAAGAAAAACATCCATCGTGCCAATACAACTTGGCTACTGAGGTCTGATCATTCATCCACAGCTTTGAGGCTAGCCTTGGAGCAGAATCTGAAGCTCGGGGAGCTGGGAGGATGGGGATTCTGCAGGATCTCAGGTCCCTTGTCTGAGAATCAGGATCAGCTGGACTAGAGAAGTCCTACCCACCACCTCTTTTCCAGAAACAGCAGGCTTTGGGCCAGGGGGGTAGGGGGGTGAGAGGAACAATTTAACCTTGGCTATGGGCTACTGGCTGTTGCAAGTCCCAGGGCCCACACCTAGGCTGAGCTGCAGAGCGAACAGCTGAGTTGCCTGTGGAGGGCAGCTGCAGGGACCCGGTTGCGACTTCCCGCTGCACCGCTGGAAGGCTGGGGTTCTGCTTTGACTCCAGGAGCATCCAGCTTCCCATCTGGAAAATGTCGAGTCCTCTGAGGGAATTAGCTGTGGACATTCACCAGCTAGTAACAGGTTCTAGGTGGAAATGGATCCCTGACACGCTTAGTTCCAAGAATTCAGTTCAGCCGGCAGGCTCAGCCTTCAGATGCTCTATACCTGCCGGCGCTTCAGTGTACTGCCCACCTTGCCTCTTAGCTGCCACAGAACATGGCTTAGAGAGAGATGGACTGTGCTGGATTTCTTGAAATTTACTGAGCTGGGGTGAGCACAGGACTGGGGGGCGGTCAGCACCCGCTTTTTGGCAGTTTCGGGCACTGGGAAAACGGCTCCTGCTGGAGCCTGGGTTTCTCTATCCATGGAAGTGGGGAAGGAACACTTCTAGGGAGCCCTGCCTGCTCACCCCGCCCCCCACACAGAGGGAAGTCTGAGCACTGCAGCTCTCTCTGCAGTCTCCTCACTTGACCTGGACCACTTTTGTGGCTGATGAGCTCACCCGGGAAAAGCAAGGCACAAAACACTTCCACCTGTCTGAGATGGCAGGGACTACCCTTTCCGTAGGGTCAGCTGGGAGGGATGGGGCCTGGAAGACATAGCTAGGGGGAGCTTTCAGAGGTGAAACAAGCTTCTTGCAGACCACTGTGCTCCATTTTCTGCCTCCCACCTTCTCTACTCATTCACTATGGACTTTCTGACTTCGTGGAGCGCTGAGTGCCTCCTGCATATGGGAGGCTTCTAGCCTCAGGCACCTCTGGTCAACCCAGGAAGGCTCTAAGGAGGTGTAAAACCCCCTCACGGGTCCAAGAACAGCAAAGGCCCCAGGAGAGGCACGCACAATGCCAGTGAGCTAGTTTCCTTTCCTGGGCCAGAGGTCTGGAGGGTAAGGTGCAAGAGGGTAGAAGCTGTGGTGGGGGCAGAGGGCCACAGGGGGTGCTGGGATCCTGACCCTAGGGCCTATCCTGAGCATGAGCCATCAGCTCTCCTGAAAGACACACAGCTTGCTGGCAGTTCCTGGTCACCTTTGCCACTGACCAAATGATCTGTCACCAGCCATTTCCCAGCCAGGGCTTCTGAGACGCTGCCTAGTCATGAACTCACATGCTAGAAGGAACTTCCAGGCCTACCTGGGCCCCTGTCAACTTCCTTTTGGGTCTCCAGGAGGACCCTAAGAGAAAGTGCACATGACTCTTGGTTCGGTTATGGAAATGGAGGTTCAGAATCTGGAAAGACCACTAGCTAGAAGCCAATGCGGGAGTCGAAGGGACCAAAGAAAGAGCACTCTCTGCCTGGGGGGGGGGGCAGACAGTGTCTGCCGCTCTTCCAGAAGTTACCAGCTCCCTCCAAAAAAGAACTAGCTGGATTCAAATTAGCTTCTTGGAGACTTGAGGGGAGTGATTCAGACTGAATCACTGGGTGGAGGAGGAATGCAAGAGGCTTAGCGAAAGCAAGGAGACGCTGGAGGAAAAGCGAACCATCAGCCAAGGGAGACAAGAAGCCAGACTTTAACGTGTTCATTTTTAATATTTTAATGTGACTGCTTTGCTTGCATATGAGTAACCAGGCTGCGTGTCTGTCTGGTGCCGGAGGAGGGCAGCAGAGCACGTCAGATTCCCAGGGAACTGAAATGACTGGGGTTTGTGAGTTGTGCTGGGAACTAAACCTGGGTCCTCTGTAGGTCAGCCAGGGCTCTTAACGGCTGAGCCTTCTCACCGGCCCCTCCTTGACGTCTTTCCTCGGGGTTCCTGAGAACAAGAGCAGCTTTCTGCTTGTCCTTTCCGCCTGCCTCTGCCCATCTTCAACCCAAATCTCTGAAAAAACGAGGCCTGTAACCCAGGTCCGTTTTCTTCTCAGACAGACCTAAGAGCCTGGGCTTTTGATAAATTCGTGTGGAACTTCCACAGTGTCCCAGGCTTCTTAGGCCCTAGGGAGGCGCAAGAAGATCGACAGCGAGGTTAGTAATTGCAGGATGTAAGATGTCCCGGACTGGGCGGGACTGGGGGCGGATCCGCTCAGCACCGCAGCATTTCAATGCAGTTTGGCTTTTGGAGGGGCCCAACTGAGGGTGCTCCCGGTATGAAAACCGCAAGGCAGAAGGGTTTGGATGTTTCGGAGATGCCAGCAACCCTGCCGCTAGGCACTTTTCTTCTCCTATTCTCTCCTTCTACCCGAGGCCAGGGAGCATAAACTTCCGATGTCCCAGAGTAGAAAGGATTAAGTCAGCTGAAGTTTCCGAAACTTCTGACCACAGGCCTAACACCAGGTTTCTCCCATCCCCTCCAATCCGTACTCCCGCAGCCAGGGGCGAGAGACCAGAGAGGCACTCGATCGGCAGGCAGAACAACAGGAATTCGGGGAAGTCTTTCCCGTACCGCGGTGGGCCGAGCCGGGGTGGAGAACCTTCCTTGGTCCTGGCCCCTGGAGCCTCAGGGTCTGCCTGACATCTCCAGGCTTAAATAACCATGCGCCTTTGTTATTCGTAGGCAGCAAAGTGGTTCGTTACGCCTGATTGGTCTAATTGCTTTGAAATGAGATATATTATCTATAATTATAGAGTCCTGGTAGGAGCCGGCAGGCCTCGGCTTTCATCTTTCCCAAGTGCGCCCTCGAGTCCCCATCGCATTAATTTGCGCCATTTGAAGAGGGAGCTCCCTCTTCCGCGGACCCTGGCCCCTCACCCCTCCCGAATTTAAAGACACAAGAAAGTGGGGCCGAGAAAGAGGGGCCCAGAGCAGGTGGGGGATGGGCGAAAGGGGGCATGATGCCTAAGACTCTAGCTCCAGGTCCTCGGGTGAATCCGCAGCACTGGCGCCCTTCCTCCGAAAAAGTCGAAGAGTTCTCAAGAAAGGGAAACACACCTTCCCGAAAGGGCTCCTTCCACAGCACCAGTTCGAGCGCCAAGGGCCGCTCCCGTTCGGCCAAGGTCCTTGGGAAGCAGAAGCATTTTTATTTTTATATCTTCGTTGCCTCTGCATCTTCTAGAGCTCGATATTTTTCTAGTTCCAAACTCTGGAGTTTACAGTTTCTCAAACATGACTCCCAGCCCTCACTGGAAGGCAACAGAGGCTCAGCCACAGCCAGGACGGGAGGGCCTCTGGACAGGTTAGCAGATCCCAGAAGGAGACTTTCTGTCCCTCCATCGGACCCCACCCCCACCCGGGGACAAAATACCTCTTCTTTCTCCCTCCTGGTGATTGGTGAATCCCCACAAAAATAAATCGTTCCGGGTAATCGGTTTTCATAGCCCATCCGTTCTATTAAAGAGGACTGTTTGGGGCTAGCTAATTGCCGGCGGATCCCACTGAGACGCACATTTTTTAAAAAAATGCATGCGGGGTTCCTGGGCAGAGGCCACAGAACGCTCTGTAAAGGGGGTGGATGGGGCAACAACGAACGCGGTGCTGAAGAGGCGGCCCTCGGGCTCCTCCGACCCGGAGGAGAATATCCAGGTAGTAGCAGCCGCCTTTAAAATGGAATCCCTCCCTCTTCAAGCTGATTTTCCGCCCAAGGGAAAGAAGATATCTAGGAACCATATCGCAGCCATCCTATACTCCAGAAAAACAAGCATTTTGGGCTGCTAGGTTAACGCCGCCACCAGCGGCCCACGCACCGAACGCAGGACAGCTAACTAGTCTTTAGGATCTGAACCCCCAGAGTCAATTTTTTTCGGAGGCAGGACCGCTGCCTTAGGGTTCAGGAGACTAGGGGAGACCCAGCGAGGGGGAGGGGAGAAGAACCCGCCGGGCTGCAAGCAGAGGGACGCTCTCAGAGTTTTATCTGCCGCGGGCCAGCCCTGCCCTTGCCAGGCATGAATTACGGTTTTCTCCGCCGCCGGCCGCGCCGGGTAGCCGCGCCTCGGGTTAGCTGCGGGGAGATAACAGGGACAGCCCGGACTGCCTGCTCGCGGAACCCACAGGCCGGGAAATCCGCAAAGGCCAAACAAAAACGAGCTCCCGGCGATCCCAGACGCGCGCCTTCCCTTCTCCGGGAGAGAGCCGCGCGGACCGGGGACCGCCTTTCTATTCTGTGTCTCTGACTCCCTTCTCGGAGTCGGGGATCACTTTACCCCAGGGCTCTGCACAGGGGCAGAGCCCAGCAGGGCTCCGGCTCCAGTTCTCCCGGCCGGCCGTCGGGTCGGGGGGGGGGGGGCCTGCGCTCTGCAGAAGCGCTCCTCCAGCCCCGCAGCCTCGGCGGCCCGCTAGCCCCGAGAGCCGGGCTAGTCCAGACCCGAACGCACACCTATCCTAAGAAAGAAGAGTGTGGGGTGTGAGACCGACTCTGAAAGCCCGGGGCCCGAATGCGGGGCTCGGGGCTGCGGGCGCAGGCGGTTTGCTCCCTGGAGGCAGGGGCGCCACTTCAAGGGCCCCTGCGCCGGCTGCAGCCTTTGATCCGGCCGCCGCTGGCGCCTAAAAACAACATCCTCGTCTGCCTATTAGGCGCGCTGAGGGATCGTGACAGATTGTTTATCCCCGCAATTAGCGATGCAGCCCTTCTCGGGCCGCCCCCCTCCCTGGCCTGAGGCTAGGCCTCTCTGCTCCGACTGCAGCGCACGCCCTGGGTTCCGCGGGAGCCCTCGGTGCGCTCTAGGGTCCCACTCGGAGTTCGAGGCCCCCTCGGCGCTAAAGAAGGAATTCAGACTCAGGGCCGGTCGATGAGACCCCGATGTTGTCTACGCGGTCGCGTGTAACGTGTTTTAGCCGAAGTGCATTTTTCTAGAGAAAAGGTTGTAGCTACATTGGATTCTCCGATCTCTCCCCTGGGAGGGAATTATTTTAGTTTGGGGCCGCGATGCAACACCTGAAACTCCCTACCTTTTGACAAACGCTCTTCGTATTAAAAATGCTGGCCTTTAAAAGAAAAAAAAAGCACTGGGGTGTGTGTGTTATTTCCGCTTCTGTTTTAACCTGAGCGCACAGTGAAAATCGGCTAACGCTGCAGAACGAGTTGTTCTAGCAACAACTTAATAAGTTCTTCATCTACAGAAGTTCGCCATCCCCCTAGGCTCCGAGCTAGGCGTTCGGCCTACGCTCCTGCTTAGCTTTCGTTTGCCCAGCTTTAAAATAGGGTAGCACGGCTTCTACTTCTCATACACCGGAACAAGTTTGGGGCGGGGGGGGGGCAGTACACCGGGCACCCAGCTGAGCCTAAATGAGCTGGAGTCCCAAGCCTCGCGCGGTGCCTGCTCAGCAGCCTCGGACGTGTAAGGAATCTGACACTTCACAGAAGCGAGTATTCCCGAACCCGCCCCGAGGTCATTCTATTTCTCCATGCCCGGTGGGCAGTGTGAGGCTCCGCTCTCTAAGGCATCCGCTGCCCGACCCCTCCCTCCAGACCCCGGACGCCGTCTGGGTAATAAAGTAATTCATTTTCCTTAATCTGGTCGCCCCTAATCTACAGCTTTTTATTGCGCCCAGTTAAAAGGCCAGGGAATTCGCTATCCCTCCGTGCTCGGATAATTACCCCTAAATGGCCACGGCAGCCCCTTGTGTTTCCTGGAGATTAGAGCCCGGCAGTCATCAATGCCCAGTCCCGGTGAGCCGCCAATCACCTCCTCCAACTCCCCCGGAGCCGTGGGCCTGGGCCCTGGGATAGGAGGCCATAAAAGAAAAGTCCCCCGCCCCTTCACGGCCTGTCCAAACTCAGTTTTCATAGATCCTCTGTGCCTCCTCCCTCCACTCTCCTGTGTTTTTGTAACAGCCAAAATAAAAACATGTTTCCTTCGAAATTCGGCAAACAAAAGTTCCTGACCCTCGCACCAAAGGCACACCCCCAGAACTACCTTCTTTCTTTTGCCCCTTGAGTTCTCTAAAGGGCCTGCACTCTCCACCAGCACAGACCCAGAGTTAGTAAAGTGTTACTGTTTTTGAGGACTCCTTGTCTGAGGTCACGTTGAGGCCAGGTGGGCGTTTTGTTGATGGGTTCTGTTTGTTTTATTTCAATCAGTTCTCCCTTCAAGGGATCCAGGGCTCCTTTGGCCAGCAGTTCTCTGGAAAAGGCATAAAGTCAGGGGAGGGGGGACATGTGTGTATGAACACCATACCCGTTCCCCAGACCAGGCTACATGTTCTTGCACCCACAGAACCAACAAGGACAAGCTTTCCTTTGACAAACTTTGTCTTGCCCTCAGCGACAAAGGTCCACTTTTGCCCTGAGATAAACTTTTGAAGATTGAAAGACACTTAGGGTGCTTTTGTTTTGTTTTGTTTTAAAAGTAAATAATATTATCCCTTTCTATTCTGACAAATAACTATGACCATTCAAAACAAATGCAAAAAGAATTTGTAAGTGAACCGAAGTACAATCTTCGTGGTCGAGAAAGGAGGCGGAAGAAGGAAGGGGGCTAGATAGAAAGACGTAGCACGGACCGCGAGAGAACCCGTAGAGGAGAGAAAGCGAGCTATGGATGGAAGCCGCAGAAGTGGTGAAGGGACCGTGGAGAACGACTGGGGCAGACGAGAAGCCACGAAAGGAGAGAACCGCTGGAACTCGGTGGGACCCCCGTACTGGGGCGCCCAGCCTGACAGATGCCCACCGGGCTAAGTCGGGCGGAAAGGCTCCCGGGTACCCCCGGCTCTCGCGCCCAGGCGGGCCGGGCTCTGCCCAGAGCACCCCCAGGCCGGGCGCGCCTCGGGGCAGCAGCGCCGCCCAATGGTTCTCTCCGGGCCCGCCCCCTCGCGCACTGATTGGTCGCTGCCGCACTGGCCTTGCCTTATTAACAAGTTCTCAGGGGAGCGGCGGCGGACCCGGAGCCGGCGAGTGAGCCCGGGAACTCGGCCTGCGCAGCGCGGGGATCCAGGCCCAGCTGGCCTTTAGGGGGAGCCGCGGGAGGCTCGCGCGGGAGGGCCGGCCGGGACAGGGCCCCGGGAGCTCGCAGAAGCCGGCCGCGCTCCCAGCCCGCCCGAAACCCATGCTCCGGGGCTGGCCCGAGCTGCGGCTGGAGGGGGGGTCCGGCTCTGCATGGCCCCGGCTGCTGCTATGACTTCTTTGCCACTCGGTGTCAAACTGGAGGACTCCGCCTTCGGCAAGCCTGCAGGGGGAGGCGCTGGCCAGGCCCCCAGCGCCGCTGCGGCCACGGCGACCGCCATGGGCGCCGATGAAGAGGGGGCCAAGCCCAAAGTGCCCGCTTCGCTCCTGCCCTTCAGCGTGGAGGCCCTCATGGCCGATCACAGGAAGCCGGGGGCCAAGGAGAGCGTCCTGGTGGCCTCCGAGGGCGCTCAGGCTGCGGGCGGCTCGGTGCAGCACTTGGGCACCCGGCCCGGGTCGCTGGGCGCCCCGGACGCGCCCTCCTCGCCGCGGCCTCTCGGCCATTTCTCAGTCGGGGGACTCCTCAAGCTGCCAGAAGATGCTCTGGTGAAGGCCGAGAGCCCCGAGAAGCCAGACCGGACCCCGTGGATGCAGAGTCCCCGCTTCTCCCCGCCCCCAGCCAGTAAGTAGCCAGCCCGGGACGGAGAGCGAGGGGGCCAGGAGGGGGTGTGGGGCCCGAGGGCGCCAGGCCGCGCGCCGGCGCCGGCTTGTCTCGGGCGTCGGCGTACCTGCATCTGGGTACCTGGAGGCCGTGCAGAGGTTGCGTTGGCGGGGAGGCCGCCTCTTTGAGCCTCTTCCCTCTCCCACCCAGGAAGAGAGGCGGAGGCCTGGAGCAGGCAAAGCTTTGGGTTCGTTTTCCCGGGCTCCTTGCCCTGGCCCAGCGCCGCAGGGCGTTCCGATTCACTTGTAGCGCGCGGGTGTGGGGGCACCCTGCCATTCTTCCCGTACTCAGGACCCTGGGGCTCCCTTGCTCCTCCACCTGACCCTAGACCCGGTTATTTTGCACCCGGACTTAGATGGGCGCAGAGGCCAGGACACGCTTGCTCTGCGGAGTTTCACTTTCTCGGAATAGAAGCCTACCTGCAAACCCAGTCTCCCCTTTAAAGAACCTCTCCAGGGGTTCTGGAGTTCTGCAAACTCCTCCCCACCCATCAAGTTCTAAGCAGATACTTGGTGTTTGTGAGGGTGGATGGTTTAGCGGGGGGGGGGGGCAGTCTGAGAGGAGGGGGCGGGGCAACAAGACAACCCACCGAGCTCGCTTTAATCGTTTTGCTAGCTCCGGACTTTCGAAGCGGACCCAGTAGCCAGCGGCCTGTTCCGGGACAGACCTAAGTCCTCGCTCCCCAAGCTTCTTTCCCCAGCGAACGCGCTCGAAGATATTTCAGGAGCACGGGAAATTCCCAAGTTTTCCTCGTTTCCTTCGATTATTCCGCACCACATAATAGCATTGTAAATTCAATGGCGTGATGCTGAGGAATGATTTTTATCTGGGGATTAAATGTTTTTGAAAAGACAGCCCCTCCCTGGACCTTATGGTTGGCGAAGGTGGCCCAGAGACAGGTTGTCGCTGTTGACCAGAGTGACGTTTTCCTATGAACCCTTCCTTCTCTCGGCGGCCTGGCGGAAAGCGAGGCTGGGGCCAACTTCTTCCCGGACTTGCCATGGCCTGAGCTGGGGATGAAGAGGGACGTTAACTGGAGATTTCGTTTGACTCACATCCTGGTGGTCTGAGGGCCCAAAGGATTGTTATTTTTAAGTGCTAAAAAATGCATAGTTAGGCAAAACCCGCGTGGTGAGGCATCCTCTGTTTCCACTCGCTTTACTAAAGGAAAACCTCCTACAGAGGCAAAACATGTCCTCCTGGAGACTCAGGGATCTGGTTTAGAACTCCAGACTCCCGGACCCCAAATCAAGACAGTCACCAAGCCATGATGGAGAAACTATCTCCAACACACACACCCAACACACACACACACACACACACACACACACACACACACACAGCTTGGGGTGGTCTTAGAAGCCAGGCGATTTGGTTAGGAGAGACTTTAAGGAACATTGAGAGGATCTGAAACGACATGTCTAGATAAACAGCCTCGATTATATTTTAGAATTGTCACGGCCATTTTGGATGGCTCTCTTCTTTTAATTGGCCCCAGAGCCCTGTGGAAGGATGCTGATAGAAACTTTGGAATTTCAAGATCCATTCTATTTGATGCAGAGGCCTAGCCCTAAAATGGTGCACTTGGTGGACACAAATACAAATGTGTGTCTAAGGTATAAAACCCAGTGTGGCCTTGAGCTGGGCAAAGGGCCCCTGGGTGTTTTATGCCCCCCTTAGCATTCACCTTCCCTCTGCCTGTGGCCCAAAGAGGCCCCGGGTGAGGAAGGCCTGACTTTAAGGTAGGTCTTCACTGTCTGCCTAACTGCATTCTGGCCTTGAATATGGTTAGATTTCATTTGGAATCTTAGGAGACCGGAACTTCTGCCCTGCGGTTTGCCTCACCGCTGGAGAAAATATTTCTCAGATGCCCCATAGTGCCCAGCACAGAGGTGCTTGGGCGAAATCGATGCTTGGAAATGAACCACTCTTGTGAGGCTCCCCTGACTCTGAGCCTGTTTTCTCTTCCGGCTCCCTAGGGCGGCTGAGTCCCCCGGCCTGCACCCTCCGCAAGCACAAGACCAACCGCAAGCCCAGGACGCCCTTCACCACGGCACAGCTGCTGGCCCTGGAGCGCAAGTTCCGCCAGAAGCAGTACCTGTCCATCGCCGAGCGCGCCGAGTTCTCCAGCTCGCTCAGCCTCACCGAGACGCAGGTGAAGATCTGGTTCCAGAACCGCCGCGCCAAGGCCAAGAGACTGCAGGAGGCCGAGCTGGAGAAGCTGAAGATGGCCGCGAAGCCCATGCTGCCGCCCGCCGCCTTCGGCCTCTCCTTCCCTCTCGGCGGCCCTGCGGCGGTGGCCGCGGCCGCGGGCGCCTCGCTCTACAGTGCCTCTGGCCCTTTCCAGCGCGCCGCGCTGCCCGTGGCACCCGTGGGACTCTACACGGCCCATGTAGGCTACAGCATGTACCACCTGACATAGGTGGGTCTAGAGTCGCCTCCCTGTGGTGCCCCCACCCCCCAGCCACCTCTTCTAGCAGCGGGAGCCCTTCCTAGGAAGCTCCCCTTCTCTTAAACCCTTGCTACAGTTCCTCCTGGTCATCCTTTCAGAAAGCTCCATCGCCCAAGTCTAATCCCATCTGGAAAAAAAAAAAAGTGGCTGGAAGGGTCTAGATTCTTTGAGAGAATCTAGATCTACACCCTCGAGTTCTAGACGGGGAAACTGAGGGCACAGAGGTCCAGAGATTTATCCGTGGTCCCCAGCAGAATTGCAGGTTGAAGGAGACCAGAGGCCAACAGGACTAGAGGCCGTGACTCAGTCAGCTGCTTCCGGTCCTGAAACCAGGCAGGATGTGCGCAGAGAAATTGCTGTCTGGTGCTTCGGGAAATGGAAATGGGCACAGTCCTCTAGAAAGCAGGGAGCCCGGCTCCTTCCACCGCCAAACTCCAAGCGCTTTGGCAGCAAAGCGTTGCTCTGAGGGCAGAGCGCATGCTGGTGCTCTATGAAGGTAGGTTGAAGAGACTTTCCCAGGACCAGAAAAATAAAAAAAGTAAAAAATTAAAATCTGTTTCTATTTAACAGTACATTTTCGTGACTCTCAAACATCCCTTTTGAAGGGACCGTGTGTACTATGTAATATACTGTATATTTGAAATTTTATTATCATTTATATTATAGCTATATTTGTTAAATAAATTAATTTTAAGCTACAAAAATGACGTCTGTGGATTTAGTTATGTGTTTTACTGTCCGTTGTTTTTTTCACATATACCCTTGCTTTCCTGTTTGGTAGTTTTACACTAGCAACTTCTAAAGGTGAAGATGTGCAGGGATCAGGTTTTGGGGCTCACAGGAGAGACCCACATTAGCAGTCAAATGGAGAATTGGACCAATTACCTGGGATAATTAGGATCGATTTTCCAATTCCCTTTAAACCGAGATCGGCACTTGCTCTCTCCACAGTAACCTACTTTTCCCCTTCCCCTTTTAAACTGTCTATGAAAACAAAGTGACTTTGCCCAAAGGGTTTGATGACTGTCAACAGCTAACCCAGGCAATGGGGGGCTGGGGGTGGGGTGTGGTGGTGGCTAAGCAGCCTCCAGTGTAGACAGGATGCAGGGAGTTTTGTTTTGAGTTACACAGCTTGCAAGCCTCGGTTAAGGTCTCAAACACATGCAGCTACATGGAAGGGTACAGAAAATCCAAGACAGCCCTATACCTGGGCCCTGCTTTCTTGCCCTCATAAACTGTGTTTTTCTCTTATGTAGTCAAGTTCAGGCTTTCAAGAAAAATAAATTTGAATAAGTGCAAACTTAATCTTCTGAGGAAAATTCTGCAAGGATGTGAAAGATAAAAGACCCCTTGGAAAATCAAACCTAGTAATACCTGTTAATCATAATCAAACCTACTACGCTCCCCGCCAGTACTTCTCTTTCCCTTTAAGTGTCACTAAATCTAGGAGCTCCCCTCCACCAGCCTCTGTCTGGTGGCAGCTTGAATACCCCTAACTCCATGCAGAGAGACCTGGACAACCTGAGTCCAGAGCTGTTAAAAAGGGGAGTCCAGAACCCTAGTACCAGGTGTTGGACTTGGGAGAAATGTGGATGTCGCCACAGTTAAAAGGTAGAAATTGTTTCTGGTCCCAAAGCTCAGATGCGCCTGGGAATTCCATGAGAGATTAAGGTTTCTGGAGGGGTTCTGCACTGGCTCCAAGCTACTCCAGAGATGCCTAGGCCTTGGGCCCTTAGCCTGAGGTAGCTGGAGTTAAAGTTCGGCCTCTGGCTATTTGTTACACCCTCCCCTCTAAAAGGAGGAAGGCTCGCTGTGGATCTTAGTTCTACTACTGGGACAGTCCGGGGAACTTCGGGGAGTGACCTCAGGCTCTGGGCTTCTAGAAGTAAATTTCCAGGCCCATGATGGCGCAATTACACCTACAAGGTTGGAATCCCACAGCACACGGGAGCTAAGGTGCTTCTTGCTGTCTGTCAGTCACATAAGTTAAGCAGTTAGGGACAGCGTGTACACTACACCCCACCCCCCCCAGACACCCTGCCTCCCATGTCGAATCTCCCCAGTTCCTTCCTAGAAAGCCACTGGAGACGGTCAGGCAGACAGCCTTAGGGTCAGTGTCCCGAAGGCCTGCTCCATGACCCTGCTTGCCTCAAGTGCCTGTGTGACCTCTTCCTAGTAGACAAGGTCACGCCATGCTGCTGCACCTCGGTTCTCTCACCCCAGAAAAGGGCTTGAGGATCCACATCATCCTGGCTCCTCGAATTTGGGGGATTTTAGCTTGCCCGCGCCGAGGAGGGCATAGAACACCCGGGATGAATCTGCCTTCTCAGCGCAGGAGTCCTTTCCCTCACTTGGAATACAGGAATGGCGGGCCAGGATCCTGTGTCTCCTCCGGCTCAGGCTCCGGGGCCTCCTGGCTCCTCTGAGTTTAGCAATTTAGGGTCGAGGCAAATTTAGAGCAACATAATTGCTGTAATGAGCAACGGTTCGCGTTCTGCAGACGCGCCATGGCTCCAGCGAGGCGGTAGCTGCAGGCGAGGCGGGCGCGCCTCCTCTTCCCCCCTCCCGAGCCTCCCTGGGACCCCCGCCCGCCAGCGCCTTGGCCTTTGCAGGCGGTCTCAGGCCAGGGTTTCCTTCCACTACTGGGTCCGTTCATTTCTTTTTTCCGTTTTTTTTTTTAAATTTCTTTGCATTCAGCTCTTTCTTTGCCCACCTTCTCATTTCTGAATTCTCTTTCTAGACTGGTGTGTATACAGAAAGTGCTCAATAGATGTTCGCCGTATCTGAGCAGCCCACTGGTTTGACGGCCAGTTTTCCGAGTCGCTTTAAACCCAGTGCGGCAGAAATTTGCGACCGGAAGGCGATGCCGCTTTTCACTGTCCGTTCTGGGGCTGGGTTCCTCGTCTATTCCAGGAAGAGCGGCGTCTGCAGGGGTCCTTGCAATTTCCTGATCTAGCTAACGAGCTGTCTCAATCGCCGGGCGCGGGGGTGGGGTGGGGTCGCCATCTAGGGCGATGGCAGGCTGTGATAGTGGAGTCCGTTCTTGGAACCTACTGTGGTCAGCACCTTACTGTGCGGCTTGTTCCTCCGCTCAAACCCAGATTTCTACAACCTTGGAGGACTTCAGCGGCCCAGAGAGGTGAAGGGCCAGAGCAGGGATTCGATCTGATTTCACTGGGGACCTCAGCGTTCCCGAGCACCAGCCCAAGCCTCTATAGCTGGGGTCACCGAATGCCTTGGCAGTGTGGGTGTCCCGGGAAACCAGTTGTGACTGTATCCCTTTCCCATGACCAAACGCAAGTACCGCTCCCAGGGTCGGGAGAGGGACGTCCCTCCTGCCCGGCCCGGCAAGCTGTCTGCACTGGCATTTTCGTTTTCTTGGGAAGATCACGGAAATCCAGCCTGCAAATTCCGTCTCTGACGACGCCACAGGACTGGAGCGGCCAGCGCTGCGTGGTAGCTGGGGCAGGGGGATGACGCCGGCCGGGGCAGGGGGATGACGCCGGCCGGGGCAGGGGACTCGAGGCACCAGAGCTCTAGGCGTGGATGGCCAGGCAGAGGAGGTGGCGACCCGGGAGGCTGGGTGCCCAGTTTCAGGGTCCACGGCTCGCGTAGCTGATCCGGGGAGCCCAGGCCGCGCAAGAGGCCTACGGGAGGCCGGTGGCCCTCCGCGGGGTCCCCTTAATGACCAGAGGCCCCTAGGTGAGCCCCGCCAGTCCGGGCCTGCGCCCTGCCGGAGCCCTCGCGTGCGCAATGGGGAGCAGCGAGGAGAGGCAGCGGCCGCCTTTCAACTCGGCTGCTGGCGCCGGCCTGGCCCGGCTCGGGCCGCACGCTCTGCCGGCTCCCTCGCTCGCTCCTGTGACAGTCCCCCGTCCCTCACGCCAGGAGCCACCGGCAGCACCCGACCCCCAACTACTCTAGTCAAGTGTCCACTCTCCTCCCTTGCACCCCACGTTTGCATCCCCCCAGCTCCGCTCGCTAGACAGCTCCGCTTCCTTCCCCCGGCAGAGCCCTGGCCACGCGCCCGCCCGCCTCCGCCACAGCGCCACCCCGCGGCCACAGCCGCCCCTTCCCATCGTCAGCCGCCGACAGCGAGTCCCCTTGCCGGACACTCGCTGGGGTCGCTGCCCTACAGGCAGAACCCACAATGTGCTCCTGCACACAAGATCCATACAGATCAACACGACTCACAGCACACGCCTCAGCAAACACACAAGCCAACACGTGCACCCCAGACGCACAACTCAGACCCTCACAGGTGCCTAACACATGTTGGAACCCCACACACCACACTCACAAAATCAGTAGCTGGCACATGCACTCTAACACCCAACCTTGTGCACAAATCTAGCACACAGCCCGCCGACACAGGCACACAACCACACACAACCAACACTCACGCCCCAAACACAGCACACACACTAGCATCCGACACAAGGCCCTAGCGCATAGTGGCAAACTCCACACTGTCAAGGGCACTGAGACTTAAGACCTGCTGACAGACACATGCATACTATCTTGGGGAAAAGAGGGGTAGGAGAGAGACAGACCTAGAAAGAGAGAAATAATTCCCAAGGAACGGTGTCTGGAGAGATTTCTGGACATGGAGACACAGAGAGAGGCACACCAAAGCCTGGCAGAGAAGGGATCTTCTCGGTGGGTCCCTGTGGGCACCTCAGAGGTCACAGCATGCGAGGTCTTGGGTGAGGGCACCGGTGTGCACACTCAGTTCTAGCGTGCTGAGCTTTCACAGGGTGGGGAATGCTCTTCTCGGTCCTCAGAGCGGAGCTGCCTGGTTATTCAGCAACCCACCCCCACCCTTCACACCCACCCCCACCTTCACTTGAGGGGATCCTAAGGGACCTGGCTTTGCTCACGCTGGGACAGAACCCAGGCCCAAGATCTGGAATGTCTGTCCAGCATCCCCTGTCAGGTGGGCATGAAGGCAGGGTGTGGTAGGAGTCTCTGGAATGCCACTAGATACTGCAGTCTGTTGGTGTCCGGTTGCTGGCATGGAGCTGGGTCGTTTGCCTGGAGATCCTGGCTCTTGACAGTTGGAAACCCCGTGATTTGAGGTAAGTTCCTTAACTCTCCCGAGCCTGTCGTCCCCCCATATACCAAGTGCGGGAGCTCCTGTGTTCCTGTGGTCACAGGAACAGCATGGCTGCTCTTGCAACATATATCAATTATGGGCTCTTAACAGAGCGGTAAACTTGTGTCCCAGTCTTCCAAGAGACTCCAAAGAGCCAGGGTGTGCTGATCCTCAAATCCAGGCTTGTCCCATCTGGATGGTGACCTCTATCCAGCAACAGACTATGTCTCACAGAAACTTTGATTCTACCCAGAATGTCCTTGTGTAGGGCCTAGCACATCTGAATAGGTGCAACAAACAGCTGCTTTGGGGCTCTAGTTAGAAGCAAATTTAAGAGCCTGCTCTCTAGTTCTGGCCCTTGGGGCCAGACAAAACAAATGGCCCACCATGACACCTCCATCCTAATCCCAAAGGGCACAGGTCCCACGAGGGGCTCTGGTGCTTAGTTTTTCAGGAGACAGACTGCCTGGATTTGAATCTGGTGCTGTGGGACTGCAGGAGTCGTCTCTCCCTCCAACTTGTGCAGGCACGGGCAGTCTCGCATTGCAGCTTAACTGGACAGGTCTCCACCTTCAGCCCTGAGTATCTGTTTGTGCACATTCAAGGGCTGCAGGCTCAATTTTCTGTCTGCAGAGAAGCAGGAGAAAGTCCACTGGACACAAATCAGCTGTTTAGAACATCACTCTAGGACACCCTCCTTTGGCCATCCACAAATGGACTGGACTCTTTTCCCGTATGCTGGCATCTCATTTAGAGAGACACACCACACCCTTTTCTATCCAGCAGTCACTTCTGAGCTCCTGACTGTGTGGGGTGGGGTGCTTCTAAAGAAAAGGCAATGTCAAGGTTGCACGATCTGGAAGTTGGTATTTAGGTGTGGGCTTCCCCCAGCTGTAGGTTTGGGGCTTCCTCGGGCTTCCTCTGTGAAGCGGGCCCAACAATGAGTCCCACAGGGTTTGGTAGCATGGGAGAAAGAGCCATCCTTCATGGGCTGTTTATCATATGCCCTCAAAGTTTGATAGGAGGGAGGGCTGTCATGGGAACTTCCCTGGGAGGGCTGTCGTGGAAGCGTCCCTGATGTGGTTGCAATTGGCCATAACACAGCTTACATGTGCAGGGCCCTTCTGAGTTCTCCCTGAGGATTACAGCAATGGATGCTTGATCTGGGGACATGCACCACGATATCCCCACTTTACAAGCCAGATGACAAGGCTGGTGAGAGGCAGGACAGATCTTTAAATGATTCAGAATGGAGTCAGACCCTCCTTTCTTGCTGAGGCTGAGGAAGCTAGGGGGAGCTCAAATAATAGCTCTGTCTCACTCTTGGTTTGGACCACATCCCAGAGATATGCTGCTGTCTCCAGAGAGCTAGCATCCTCTTTCTCACACACACACACACACACACACACACACACACACACACACACACACACACCACACACAAAATCAGCCTGAAAGGAGTCATGGGATTTGGTCAAAAAATCTAGGCAGATTTAAGGTCTTGGATTTTATTCCCCCCAAGACAGGGTTTCTCTGTTGTAGCTCTGGCTGTCCTGGAACTCACTCTGTAGACCAGGCTGGCCTCGAACTCATAGAGATCCGCTTGCCTCTGTCTCTGGAATGCTAGGATTAAAGGTATGTGTCACCACTGCTTGTTTTTTTAAAGATTTGTATTTTATTCTTTTGGTGTATGGCTGTTTTGCCTGTATAGATGTCTGTGCACCATATTGTCCAATGCCCTCAGAGTTCATAAGATGGCATCAGATCCTCTGGGATTGGAGTTACAGGTGGTTGTGAGCTACCATGTGGGTGCTGGGGATCGAACCCAGGTCCTCTGGAAGAGCAGCCAGTGTTCTTAACCATTGAGCCATCCTCCCAGCCCTAAGGTCCTGGATTTTTAGCAGTGTTTATTAACCTTTTTAGGGCACAGTAACAGATAAATAGGAATTCCAGGTAGAGATGAAACTTCAAAGACAAGAAACCATGGCTTCCCCTTGTCTTCCAGTGGTCAAGCTCAGCCTCTCTGCTGGGGTGGCATGTGAGCTGAAAGCTGAAGGTAGGGGTGCAGGGTTTGGGGTTCAAAGAACATCCAGGTAAAGTTTTCCAGAGGTACCTGAGCACAAAGGTACTAAGGACAAGCTGTGCAGACCAGGCTGGGCTAGCCTTTGGTAATTGAAGCATGTGGTCCACAGGGTACTGATGCCAGTTGCTTTTTGAGCACTGTAAAGAGAGATAGGGTCAAGGCTGGAGGGGCATTGGGGCCTGGTTAGTTGGGAAGTGATGGCTTGGCATGGAAGATCACTGGGAGGTGTCTCCTTCTCTGTGTGCACCCCCACCCAAAGCATGATGGGAGAAACCTTCTTACCTCTCAGAGTAGGATACCCAAGGCCCACAGATCCTTCTTTCCAGAGCTTATGCAGCTATGAGACCCAGAGCCTGGTCCCCAGCTCCAGCTTGGAGTCTCTGAAGCTCAGCTGTTGCTGTGCCAGCCAGGCCTCAGCTGTGGGATGGAGTCGATCAGGGAAAACCCTGATAAACCACAGCTCCCAGTCCTGCCTGATTACTCCTTCTGACCCTGTGCTGGGCTCCTCGGTCCAGCTGTGTGCCAGCTGTGTAGTGCCAGAGCTCAAGTCACTCAAGTTCTTCCCAATCTTGTGTCCATTTCACAATCTAGGGAAACTGAGGCCTAGTCTTCCCATTTCCACTGCAGTGTATTGATTAAGTGGCAGTGTGGACTAAAGCCTGCACTGATTGACAGAGTGTGTGGTGACCCCAATCCTGCAAGGGCTAGGTAACAGAGGGGTGAGTGTTAGCATCATTACCACTGTGGCCACAGGTATGCTGTCACTCAGCTCGTGGAGGTAGACTGAGGCCTTGGGCAGACCGGGTTCAAACGGAAGGTAAGGGAGTCACAGGTGGCTGCATTTCAGGAGGCTGTTCGAATGCCAGGGTGAGGGGTGAGGGTGGAGATGGGGGCAGGGATGCGGCGTCTGGGGACAACAGGAACACCCGGCAAAGCATGTGGTCATTTTCAGTTCCTCCTGCCCTTGCAGCCCATTGCACAGACGCGGGGGCTTGAGTCTCACTCCTGCCCTGCGGTCACCCCTCATTCCTTGCTCTCTTCCTCTCCCTCCAACCCTCCCTTGGGTTTTATTCCTTCTTCCGTTTCTGCTGTTGAGCCCGCCTGTCAGTCTCCCAGCACAGCCTGGCCGCATCTGCTCAAAGCACACAGTCTCTGACTGGATTCCGGGCCAGGTGCCTTATGGGTGTCAAAGGATGCAATCAACACTATGCCTCTAAAGGAAAATCCTGCAACACCACTGGTCCAGAGAAGTCAAGCACCGCTCCCAAGGCCACCAAGCAGTGACCCGGAGAGCCTGGATTCTCAGACTCCCAGCCTTCCCTGGGGTCAGTGGGTGTCAAACCACACAGGCAAGAACAGGGAGCACAGGAAGGAGTGGCTGCCCTTCTGCTCCCCACTCTCCCCAGCCCCCAAGAAGCCAGGCCTTCAGGTGACATGTCTGCCAAGCTCCTCAGAGGTAAGTAGGGCTCCCGTGGCCAGGGAGAGGGCTGGGCAAGTGGGCTGCCTAGACGAAGCCGTTTCGCCAGCTTCTGAGTGGAGCTCGGGCTGGTCCACTGGTGAGTTCCCGGGACAGTTTGTTGTGGCCACATTTCTCTCTCTGTCGCAGTCTGAGGAGCCAGAGAAGGACCAGAGTGCCCCAGTGGATGTCCCCACATCCTTGCCTCAGTTCTTCCCCCTTTCCCCCATTTTATTTTATATTTACTTATGTTTTTAGTTTCCCTGAGATAGGCTCTCTCATGTAACCCCGGCTGCCCTGCACCCCTGATTCTCCTGCCTCCCCCCCCCACCCCCCACAAGTGCCAGGATTACTTGTCTCTGATTTTGTTCTTAATGTGATGCATCTAATTCCTCAGGCTGAAGAGGGTAAGGGGCTTGGGGTGCTTCCCAGGACACAGGTTCAGTTCACCAACATTGATTATCCAAAAGGAGTGTTTCTCCCTGGCAGTTCAGACTGGTAGCTAGCACCAGGGACAGAGTGAAAAAGAAGCCACCAAGCCAGGCCAGGCCTTAGCAGGAAGGTGCCATGCTACTGTTCTTGTGACCAAACCCTTGACAAGAAGCTGTTAAGTCAGAACTGGGTTACTTTGGCTTACAGCGAAAGAAGGGACCGTGACATGGAAGGTGGCTGAGTGCAGAGGCTCTGTGCCCACAGACAGAGGCATACTGGGCTATAAAACCCCAAAGCCTGCTTGCTCCCAGTGACTTACTTTCCCTGGCAGTGCTACACCTCCTCCAAGTTTCAGAACATTCCCAAACAGCGCCACCAACTGGAGATGAAGCGTCCAAACACCTGAGCTGAGGGGAGACACGTGGCATTCAAATCACCACACAGATCTGATAGGACTGTGGGGCTCCCTGTGGAGAGAACATGGGGGCATAAAGGAAGTGCCTGGCATGACACTCTCAGATCCCGGCTGTGGCTGTGGCTGTGTGTGTCTTGTCTTGCTCAATGGCATCTCTGCTTTTGATCCAAATTCACAGACTCCCAAAGTCTTTCCTTCTGTTCAATGTCCCCTCCCAGCCTAGCGGCCTCCAAGACGGTACCTCGGTGGTCTCAGTCCTTATCTGTCTCCACAATCTCGGAGGGAGGGCACCGTACAGTTATTTGAGTCAGATCACTTCACCACAGGTCACAACACTTTGATGGCTTCCCGTCTTCTTCCTGTAAACTGCAGTCCTTATCCTAGCCCCCATGGCTCAACCTGTGGGTCACGACCCCTTTCACAGGGTCGCCTAAGACCATCCGCGTATCAGATATTTACAGTTCGATTCATAGCAGCAGCAAAATTGCAGCCATGAAGTAGCTAACAAAATAATGTTAAGTAAATAAGTAGTAATGTTAATGTTAAGTAAATGTTAAGTAAAATAAGTAGTAACAAAATAATGTTATGGTTGGGGGTCCCCACAGCACGCGGGGCTGTGTTAAAGAGTTGCAGCCTTAGGGAGGCTGAAAGACGCTGATTATGGGATGGGCTGGGAAGATGGTTCCGCTAGACAATGTGTGTGGCACAATGTCATGAGAAGGGCTGGAGAGATGGAGAGAGCACTGGCTACTCTTCCAGAGGACTTGGGTTCAAGTCTCAGAACCTACCTGGAGGCTCACAACCATATGTAATTCCGGTTCCAGGGACCCAAAGCCTTCTTCTGGCCTCTGTGGGCTGCACACACACAGTGCGCGCACACACACGGTACAGGCAGACACACACACACACACACACACACACACACACACACACACACACACATAAAATGGCACTAGAACTTGTTCCATCCCCAGCACTCACATGAAAAGCAGAGTGTAGCCATGCGCACCTGGGATGCTTGTGAGGCAGAGAGGGAGATGGGAGAATCCCTGGGACCCATCGGCCAACTGCTCCAGCCAAACCAGTGAGCTTCACCTGTGCACGCACCTGCAAATGCAGACGCACTCGCCTTTTGGGACTGAGCTTTCCTGTCCCTGTGATTTCCAATCACCCTCACCATTGCTCCTCGCTGGTCTCTGAACACACACGGGCACAACACACACAGCCCTGCCCTGGGGCCTTTGCACTTGCTGCTTCCACCTGGAATGCTAAGCTTCTGGCCAAATCCAATCACCATAGGGCAGTAAAGGGAGCTTGATCCATTGACTCTCGGCTCCCAGAGGCAGAGGCTTTATCTGTGCACCCTATGCCTGACACACACTAGGACTGCAGCATGTGTCTCAGCTCCCAGAGGCAGAGGCTTTATCTGTGCACCCTATGCCTGACACACACTAGGACTGCAGCATGTGTCTCAGCTCCCAGAGGCAGAGGCTTTATCTGTGCACCCGGCTCCTGACACACACTAGGATTGCAGCATGTGTCTCAGCTCCCAGAGGCAGAGGCTTTATATGTGCACCCTATGCCTGACACACATTAGGACTGCAGCATCTGTCTTAGCTCCCAGAGGGAGAGGATTTATCAGTGCACCCCATGCCTGACACACACTAGGACTGCAGCATCTGTGACTAGATGGATTGTGCCCTCCTTCCACCCATGAGCAGTCACAGCTCCCATGGGTACTGTGAATGGCTGGATGGTGAAGCACCCCATTGGGTGTGAGCACAACTAGAGGGCTGCCTCCTGCTCCCTCTCTCCAAGGAGGGCCAGGGGGAAGAAGCTGGGAGCTGAGGCCCCCCTGCCCTAGACAGCTGGCTTCAGCAGGCTCCGGGTCCTGGGTTTTGAGGAAAATGGAAGAAGTCGATTCTTATGTTGTGGAAGTTTATTTTTGGTTATGTATACGATGTTTTGTGCACTGTGTGTGAGGGGCTAAGCTAGGTCTTGGCCTTTTGTATTGTCTGCAGGTGTTGGATTTCTGTGGGGAATGTTTGATTGCTAATGATCTGCACATAGCATCAGTAGAACCCTTGAGGAGTTCTGAATCAATGCAACACCTGAGCTCAGATGCTCAGGGTTCCACTGTCGGGATGGCACTGGTCAGGATGGTGGTTCCCTCTGCCGAGGTCTGGCAGGGTTTGCAGTTATGAAATATGGCTTCTTGTCCTTCTTGGCTGAGCCACCGCAGCATCGTACTGCTGTACTCTTATGTCCATGGAGTTCAGCCTGCTCCATTTATACCCTGTCTCTCTCATCCAGAGTGGACGTTGGACAGCCATAGACCTGGAGGAGGGGGCAGAGCTTCTGGCAAAGGAGTTTCTGCTCCTGTGACCTCATTAAGCCAAGAAGTTTACTTCCTAATTTAAGTCTCACACTGAACCATGAATCAAGAAACCAGTGGAGCCTTCCCCTACACCCTGCACTCTCTGGATATCAGAGCCGCCTCCTCCTCCTCCTCCTCCTCCTCCTCCTCCTCCTCCTCCTCCTCCTCCTCTGCCACTACCACCACCACCACCATCAGCACCACGCTATGACAGCCTTTGCTGACTGTAATCACATTCTTTTTGACCTGGAAAACCTCTAAATTTCCCTTAAAAGGTCTTATGTCTTGTGGCATAAGCAGAGGCATGACCCCGGGAGTTGGCTGAGTGTAGGGACACTGGGACCTCTGAAGCGAAGCTGGGTGGCTGAGCGGGCTGTGTGTACTTGGCCCGCGTGTCTCTGCGTTAGCACTCTTCATCTGCGTAGGAGCTGGAAGGACTTCTGCCCCTCAGGATCGCCATGGGGTTCTAGCTGTGCTGGGCGCTCTCCTGGGTCTGCTGTCACAGCATACCTGGCTCATCTATGTTTCCTACAGCGCACGTGAGCTGACGCCTCAGACATCACAGGAAGTGATGTCAGCCAGGGCCCTGCCATGAAAGTCTAGGGCTCTTAGTCTCCACCAGGCTCTGTGGGTGTGTGAGACTGCAGAAAGCCACCCTCAGGGGTTGTGTGGCTCAAATGCAGCTGAGAGCAGGCAATCGAGTCCACCACAGTTACAGAGAAAGCATAGGTGCTCCTCTTCACGAGGTGGGAGGGAAGGACCTACTGGGGGTCTTGTGCCTGCTTCTCCATTTAGCAGACACAGAGACTGCCCAGTGGCGTGGGTGTCTATTTCCTGTTCCTCAGGGAAGGCTGGATTCCAGAAGCACTGAACCGACTGCTCAAGAACCAAGTCCGGAATTCAGATTCATTTGTGCAACTGAAAGGCACGCACCCCTCCGATTTGCTTATACTGAAGCTTGCTGCGAGGGCCTTCAAACATAATTCACCCCACAAACACTCAGAAAGTGGGAGAGAAGTCGAACCAAGTAAAACACTTAAAGGGAGATTGTTGGGAATACAAGACAGATGATGAACGCCTCTTTCCCGGGGCCGTCACCGGGGACTCTAAGAGACGGAGCTCTGAAAATCAGCCTTGGACTTCCCGTAACGGGATGGTCATAAGAACGCTAACGACACGTTAGGAGGTTTGTTTTTTCCCCTTGTTAAAATCTCATTTCAAATACTTTCGTTCGTCATCCTGTTTTTTTTCTTTTCTTTCGTTTTTCTTAAAACAAGGAACAAAAACAAATGTTTTCCAAAGCTTCAAACCGAGACCTCTGTGTGGGTTTCTCAGTTTCAGCCAAATATTCCAAGCCTTTTTCCCAGCGGGGAGCTCCCTGCCCTTTCCTGTGGGTTCCAGCCCTTATGTCCCGTCCTCTACCCGCTCCCCGCTGTCCCCACAGATGGTCAGAGCCCTGGGTTCAGGATGGGCAACGTCTTTTGCCACTGAATTTTTATTTTAATATAAAGTGCACACCAGCACAGTTTTCACCGTACGTAAAGCGAAGACCCGTAGAGTACAAACTATGTTCTCATTGTTTCCCCTAAAGGGTCTCGGTTTTTAAAGGTTTTCAAAATTAATTTCAATTTTTTAAAAAGAAGACATACATAGTTTAAAGATCAAGTCGTCATGAACTCTTATAATGGAAAGAGCCAACGCGCTCCTCACCCCTCCCGCCCCCGATCTTCTTCAGATACAACCATTTCAATGTGTAAGGATCCCCAGGAGCTGGAGTTACAGATAGTTGGGAGCTGCCCCATAATGGTGCTAAAGACTCAGTAAGTGAGGAGAGGTGGACTCCAGAATTTGGAGTCAAATATGGTGGGTGGCAGAAGCCAGCAGAAACAAATGATCCATACACACCTTAGAAGAGTTACGTCAGCGGCCTGGCTCGGCTTCGGGAGGCTGAGCCCTTGGGAAGGGCGCTCTTACGTGTCCCTCCCGGGTTTCTGCACCAGGTGAATGAAATGAGACAGGACCGCTCCAAGGTGTGGTGGAGGAGAAGGTTGTTATTGTAGATCAGAGAGAGAGAGAGAGAGAGAGAGAACAGCCAGAGGCATCTGGAAGAGTCCACAGCCAGTAGACTGAACCAGGCCATGAGAGGAGAGGCGAGGGGAGAACGAGAGGAGAGAAGAGAAGAAAAAAGACCAAAAGACACAGAGGGCCAGGAGAGGTCTGACTGGAATGGCAGATTACACAGGAATGAGAAGCTGGGGAAGTGAGGCCAATAAGCTGGAGCCATTTAGGGTGGGGGAGGGTGAGAATAGCTGAGAGGAGCCACTGGTCCCGAGGATGTGGAGGGCTCCTGGTCCCAAGGATGTGGAGGGCTCCTGGTCCCGAGGATGTGAAGGGCTCCTGGTCCTGAGGATGTGGGCGGTGGGTACAGAGTTGGAGTCTGTCTGTCTGCCTTCAACCTTGGAGCAGAGGGGCTTTTGCCGTGCCAACAGAGTGACCTCAGCCATGGGTGCTCTTCGGGGTACACTTCAGACATGTCTGGCCTCTGTGACTCCAGGTAGCTTCTGGACATCCTCTGATGTGGAGCAGCCACCAGTGTAACACACAAAACTCCCTAGTGCAAGTGTAGATAAAAGTGGCAGCTGGTGAGAACACACCTTATGGACTCATCAACGCCAGAGGGCCGCCAGGATATCCCATCTGGTCACCTGACTGTTCCGGGCCACTGCTTTTTCTAGTGCTTTGTTGTCAAGGTGAGGGTGCCTCACAGAGGATGCTCAGTGTTGCGTAAGGCCTGACAGAGAGGGGCTGAGTAAAACCTGGCTGAGTGGATGTACTAATGGTATTGTTGATATGAGACAGCATGAGGTGGACTCGGTCTTCTGTTCTATGAGTAGAACATTACATAATCTCTCTCTCTCTCTCTCTCTCTCTGTATACGTCTTATGGATGGGTGTAGAGGTCAGAGAAGACTCTGTGGCGTGATTTCTCTCCTTCCACTGTTCCACGGGTTTTGGGGATTGAACTCAGGTCATCAGACATGTGCAGGAAGCACTTCAGCCAGTGATCCACCTTGAAGGCCCCCCTTTTGTTTTTAGAGAAAGGATCCCTTACTGGGACCTGGAACTTGCCAATGAGGCTAGAGTAACCGGCCAGCGACTCCCAGGGATCCTCCTGTCTCTTGATGCCTACACTGTGACTACAGGAACCACAAGGGTGTACAGCCATGCCTGGATATTTACATGGGTGCCAGGGCTTGAACTCAGGCTTACCGACTGAGCCATCTGCACAAGGCCCGAGAAACAGGTTTGGTCTCAGTGTTCTATGGGGACCCTTGTCTCCCATCATGGCATTACCAGGTCTGACTCTCTCTCAGGTCAGTCTCTGGCCTTGTGATCCTGAAATCCAGCGACAGGCTGAAGTCATCGCAGCAGAGTCTACATGCGAGCCTCGTGATCCACATGAAAAAGACGTCAGGAATCAGGAAAAAAAAAAGAAATGTTTTGGCTGGCATGCCCCCTTCACCACTTTCGAGCTGTCTCAAGAAGCAGTTTTCGTTTTCCTTTTTTTTTTTTTGCATGCAGATTATCTGAGAACGGCTTGGCACTTGGGAATTTTCCATTGGCGTGAGCCGAGCGTACTGGCGCCAAGAAAGGAGAGAAGAAAATCAGACAACGTGGGCCCCGGTTTTCCTGCCAGTCTCAATTTGGGAGACTTTTTCCATCCTTGGGGCCATTTGTGAGAAATTAAACTCAGAGCCTTCTAGGGAAAAATCTTTGGACTTTTGATTCCCCAGTGTGGAAATTCTGCACATTTGAATATTAAGTAGGACTTGAGAAGGGTGTGGGAGGCCAGGCCAGAAACTCGGCATCTGCTTATTTTTTTCTTTTGTCATGGGAAGGCAGCATGCCTTCCGCAGTCTGAAAACGCTTCCTCAGAATGCCGCCTCACTATCTGCTGACTGGGTGGAGAAATGGAGTCATATGGGGCCTCAGTTTCCTGCCTCGGAGACAGTGGTGCAATTGACTTCATTGAGCCTCTCTGGGAGCGGCCGTGGGTTCTGTGTATGGATTATTCCTTCTCTCTCGCTCTCTTTCTCTTTCTCTCTCTCCTAGCAGAAATGGTGTTTTCCTGTAGGAGCATTTCCAGTTACCCCTCTAAACACCTCTTAGAGCTTTCCTGGTGCCAGTTCCATGAACAGGGTAAGCTGGGCCCCGGGCTGTCCGTGCAGAAGCGGCCTGTGGAGAGCACCATGGCAGGTGGACTCTGTGGCAGGAGGTGCTACCAGAGTCAGGATGGAGGAACCTGGTGCTTCTTGTCACACTCCTCATTTCTTGCCTTTTGGAATTCCTTGGGTTGTTGAGATGGCTTTGCTGCCAAGCCTGAGGACCTGAGTGAGCGCCATCCCTGGGACCCACGTGGCACAGGGAGAGGAGACTCCTATAAGTTGACCTCTGACCTCCACATGCTCCCCCTCCGCACATGTACATAAAAGGAATGAATGAGTAAATGTAAAAATAAATGAATAAATGTAATAAAACATTAAAGAATTAATAACTTCTAGGAGTAAAACGTTGATAGAATCACAGAGTCACATCTCACCTGTGTTAGAGGGTATGAAAGGCAGAGTGAAGACACGAGAGCTCAGGGCAGCTGGCGACTTGCCCTTCAGCAGTCCTTGACCTCATAGTCATGCCAGGGAGGAACAGGATCCCAGCAGAGGAGATCCCTCTGCTGTTGGAACAGTTCGCTTTAGCCACCCTCACAGGACTCACCGAGGCAGCCGCTCGCTGAGCTTCACTGGCTCCATCCTCAGGGATGAGATGGGCTGTCTGCTGGCGCCCACACCTGCTGTCAGGAGTCTCGGTCTTCCACCTACTGGGCCTCCTGCAGAGATCTTCCAGCATCACTGCCCCAAAGGGCAGCTTTGGAATTCTGCTTCCTGTCCCAGGGATGGTTGGGTGCTTCTTATAAATTGGCTTCAGGGAACGCTGTTGGTCCTCAGCCTTGCTTTGTAAAGATACTTAGGGGAGGAGCCTGACTGTCCTTTCAACTTCCCTCAGACCTAGAGCACAGTAAGAGCAGTCAGCAAGATGAGTCTTATCAAGTGCAGAGGGGGCGGGGACCCTGAGGGCCTCAGCCCATCCCTTAGTGAACTTGAAACTTAAAGGTTTCCGAGCTTTCCAAGAAGCAGCTCTTGTCTAGGCACACAGTAGGCATTTTGTATGAGGCCTTGCGGTGCATGCTTTGGGGATGGGCTCCAGAGTCACGTTCTGGGACTTCCAATATGGCCACCACATTCTGCGTGACTTTGGAAAGCTTGCATAAACTGCCCCCTCCCTGTTTTTCAGGTGAGTATTTTCCTACCTTCAGAGGAGAAACACGTCAGCGGGTAGCATGAGTTTCACGTGGCTTCGCAGCAAAGCCTCGGTAAATCTGTATTACCAGAGCCAGGTGCCGTGGCTCACGCCTGCAGTTCCACCCTGGGAGGCAAGGAAGGTGGCCGTGAGTTCAGATGAGTTCACAGTCGAAACAGAGATGGGGTCACAGAAATGGGTAGGCAAGGCTGCTGCCCTCAACGGCAGCGGAAGTGACATGAGCCCGGGACCGTGGACGTCATCCAGAAGCTGCATAGACAGCAGCAACCTCCCCCGGCTGGGCTACTCCTGCCAAACCCCACCCTCAAGGCCGATTTCAGATCGCAGTTATCTTCGTTTGACAAGATGGCGACTGTTAGTCTGTGTAGCCTTTATCGTGAAGAGATACTGGATTTTGTCAGAGGCCCTTTCTGTGGCAATTGAAATGATTGCGTGCTCTCTGTCTTTGAGTCTATTTATGTATTGATTCATGTCTATTGGTTTACATGCATTGACCTGCCCTGCGTCCCCGGAATGAAACCGACTTGATCACAGTGAATGACCTTTTGGATATGCTTTTGAATACAGTTTGTGTCTTAGTTAGGGTTATTATTGCTGCAAGGAGACACTATGACCAGAAGCCAGCTGGGGAGGAAAGGGTTTATCTGGATTACATTTCCACATCGTAGCCCACCATTGAGGGAACCAGGACAGGAACTCAAACAGGGCAGGAACCTGGAGGCAGGAGCTGGTGCAGAGGCCATGGAGGGGTGCTGCTTACTGGCTTGCTCCCCATGGTTTGCTCAGCCTGCTTTCTTATAGAACTCAGGACCACCAGCCCAGGGATGGAACCTTCCCCATCAATCACTAAGAAAACCCTACAGCTTGAGCCCATGGAGGCATTTTCTCAGTTGAGGTTCCCTCCTTTCAGTTGACTCTAGCTTATGTCCAGTTGAACAAAACTAGACAGGGCAGTTTGCAGGTATTTTGTTGAGAATTTTTGCATCTAACCTCATCAGGGAGATTGGTTGATAGTTCTCTTTTATTGTTGGGTCATTATCTGGTTTGGGTGTGTAGCTATCTGGTTTTAATGGCTTTGTAAAAAAAAGTTAGAAGTGCTTCTTCCTTCTCTGTTTCCTGCTCCTTCTATTTCAAAATGTTTCTGTTCCTAACTTGAGTGGTGTTAGTATCAGTTCTTTGGAGGCTGGTAGAATTCTGTGTTGATCTATCTGGCTTTAGGGACACCCTTGTCCAGTAGATAAAACCACTATTTCCTCCCTCTGCAGCAAGAACCACTATGGGACTGAATTCTGATGGAGAAACTTCGTGTCTCCCATGACATGGGCTCCGGGACAGCAGAGGAGACATGGAAGCACATGCTGTAGGCTTTGCCCCAGCATGGCCAGACCACCTAGACTCTCAGTGCAACCAACTTCTGCCTTTTGAAGTGGCTGTACTGCAGGGTCCCTTGGTAAAGCAGCCCCACGGGGTCCTCTGTGTCCTGTGGGTCTGCATTGCAACAAGAAGTAGGGATGAGGGAAAGAGTCAGGTGTGCACCCTCCTGAGCCTGGATCCCAGATACAGAGCCTCTGTGGTATTCTGAGAGCCTAGTGTTGTTAAACAAATGCCCGTGAGGTGCTGTTACTCACTGCTGCTGCTGGGCGGGGCCTGCGCAGTCTTGGTTTCTGTTAGCGAGGGCTGGGAGCAGTGGCCCACGAGGCGGAAAGAGTGTAAGGGGGTACACAGGAGGCTCTAGTGCTGTCTGTCTCCCTCAACAAACTCCAATTTGTGTGCCAGTATCTTCCTCAGTGTAGGGACCCCACTGGAGCATGGCTGACCTACTGCGGAAGAGGTGGGAGGCTCTAGACCCACCCAAGGGCCCTCAAATTTTCAACACCTGTTCTGAGCCTGGATCTCTCCCCTGTACGCACCAGGAGTGTTCCACAGCAGCCACCCAGCCCCGTAAATTCTGTAGCTGCTGCCTCTCAGACACCTCTGGTCCTGTTTGCTTGGTTGTAACTGTTGGACCTCAGAGATCCAAACTGGGACCCCCAGGACCCAAACTGGAACGCCGCACCCCCACAGAGACTCACAGACGGGATATCGATGCAAATAGCAAGAGGATTTATTCCAGTATACTGGGGCCGTTCTAACACGCAGGATAGAAGTGACCACGAGGAGCAAATGGTGAAGCTTTTTATACAGTTGAAACGGTTGCTAGGCACAAACCGAGTTGGGACAAGTTGATTGGTCCCCAAATTGTTTTCCCATTTTGATAGGTAGGGGCCAGTTAACCTTTAAACTGATTGGTGCTGGCATATAGAAAGGTTGCGGGCTCCTAGAAAATGTAAACTTTAGGGTCTTAGTCAATGCGGGTGGGGGGAAGACCCTTAGCCCGAGGCCATGGGCTGTCTACGTGGGGAAACTCTTTTAGTCCAAGGCTGTCTATTTGTCTTAGAAAGTGTTTTTCTTTAACTCTGGGAACTGTTTTGGGTCACGGTGCTCCTGGCTTGGGCCTACACAATTTTGGTGCTCTTAGAAGCCTGACTAAAGTTGGCTGCTTTGGTCTTTTTCTATACTAGGGACCTGAATCTTAAGGTGGGACCCCCACATAACTATACTACGGACTGGATGGCCCAGGCAGGAAGAATTGATTTTGTGTGTTATGGGAGCTTGAAGTCTAAGATCAGGATGGAAGCCAATCCCCATCTTGGTGAAGGATCTTTCTGTTACTAAGATGCTATTTTTCATACACTAATCCCACCAAGAACACCCATTCTCACGACCTCAGCTAGACCGGTTTTCCTTCCAAGGCTCTGCCTCCAAATAGCAGCCCATTGGTAACTTCTGACATATACACGGGAGGCCCGGGACCTAGGACCACCCGATTCCTCGCCTTCAGAGGTGAGTGCCCTTCCACTCACCTGTTGTCTCCACGAAGATGGATGGCCAGGGTAGGGTAGGGTGCTCAACTGTGAGGACATCACACGTTGGAAGCCCCCAAGCCCCCGCTGTAGGTAGCAGGGGCCAGGCATCAAGTCCAGGCCCACTCACCTCTTCCCCTCCTTCCTTTCTAAACTTCTGTTAGGTTTGGTTTGCCCTGAACTGAGGAATGGGTTGGGTGTTTTGACTCAGGGAAACATTTGGTTCTGTAACCACCTGACTGATGTCTGGCAGTGCCAAGGGCCATGACATGCTCTGCACATAGTAGGCAGGTTTTCCAAGTTCTTGGTCTGGAGTAAGGAAGGTGATGTGTCCAAGAAGCTGTCTCATGATTGCTTCTTTCTGTGTACTGAAAATCTGTACAGCGTGTCAGTGACATTTCCATCCTCACACCATGAGTGTGGGCAGCTCCATTTCACAGAACAGGTTCTAGGCTGAATAAAATGAAGCAAGAGCCGGGCGGTGGTGGCACACGCCTTTAGTTCCAGCACTCAGGAGGCAGAGGCAGGCAGATCCCTGTGAGTTCGAGGCTAGCCTGGTCTACAGAGTGAGTTCCAGGACAGCCAGAGCTCTCAGCACCATGCCCCCAATCATCAGGTACTATGCTCCTGAACTGTGAGCCAATAAACCTTTCTTTCCCTGAATGCTCCAGTCTGGTATAGTGTCTCAGCAACAACCACCACTGTAACTCCTGCAGGTGGGTGTCAGGGCAATGTTTTTAGGTGTAACACCATCTGCTATAACCCTTGTGGGTGCTGGGGCAGTGTCTTTGGGTATAACACCATCTACTGTAACCCCTGTGGGTGCTGGGGCAGTGTCTTTGGGTGTAACACCATCTACTGTAACCCCTGTGGGTGCTGGGACAGTGTCTTTGGGTGTAACACCATCTACTGTAACCCCTGTGGGTGCTGGGACAGTGTCTTTGGGTGTAACACCATCTACTGTAACCCCTGTGGGTGCTGGGGCAGTGTCTTTGGGTGTAACACCATCTGCTATAACCCCTGTGGGTGCTGGGACAGTGTCTTTGGCTGTAACACCATCTGCTGTAACCCCTGTGGGTGCTGGGACAGTGTCTTTGGCTGTAACACCATCTGCTGTAACCCTTGTGGGTGCTGGGACAGTGTCTTTGGGTGTAACACCATCTGCTGTAACCCCGGTGGGTGTCGGTCGGGGCAGTGCATTTGGGGGTAACACTATAATCGTCAGCTATAATCCGTGAGCGTGTTGGGACAGTGCCTTTGAGTGATAACTAGGTGGAAGGGAACAGCTGTCCTGGAGGAGGTCGGTGCCCTTATGCAGAGAGGCCAGAGAGCCACCGAGGCTTCCCACCAAGTTCGGGTGAAGCTAGAACCAGACATCTGCTCAGAGCAGGGTCCCCTCCGGCAGCTGACCACACTGGCTCCTTGGTCTCAGCCCTCCATCCTCCAGAACACTGAGACCTGAATACCGACCAGGCTACGGAACTCGGTATAGTAGCTGAGACTGAGGCAGACAGGGAGTTGTGCTTGCTTGAGCCTCACTGAGTGACACACCCAAAGCTGACCCTCCCCCTGCCACTCCCCACCCTCCCCCTGCCCCTCCCCATGCAGTGATCCATTCCTATCTGCTCTCGGAAAATTTAGCTCAGTTTACTAATATTCAAATTCAAATTGAGAAAATAAAAATTGAACAGACAATCACACAGATGCCTTTAATCCCAGCACTCGTGAGGCAGAGGTAGAGGCAGGTGGATCTCTGTGTGTTCGAGGCCTGCCTGGTCTACAGTGAGTTACAGGATAGCCAGAGTTCCAACAGAGAGACCCTATCTTGAAAAACCAAAATAAATAAGTAAATAAATAAACAAATTCCGATTGGGATGGAAGCAAACGGAGAGGAAACCAATCCAAAGTCAGGAAGTACGGGGGAAGCAGCTGCAGGCGGGTGGGGAGAAACCGGCCCACGGAGGCGGGACTGTGAGTGAAGACGGTCGGCCGGGCCGGGTCCTCGCTTCTCTTCTGACTGTTGGACATCTTCTCTTCTGACTGTTGGACAAGACGGGAAAGGGACGCCAGGTGTCTGCAAGGGAACACCAATCCATTTGCTCAGAGCCCGTTAAGGGGCCAAGGGTGACACAAGTCTTTCTCCCACAGTCTTCTCAAGTGTGGTGTTGTGAGGCAGAGATGATGTCCCCACAAGGTCGCCAAGTGACCACAGTGGTCTCCTGGAGCATCCCTGACTGTAGGCCGGTGGCACTGCACAGGAACGGACAATCAGGAGCAATCCATCATGGGTAAATTGAGTGGGAAGACTCTGGAGGGTGGGTAAACCGCGGTGGCTGTGCTTCCGTCAATGCGTGGTTTTCTTCTCTGCTGAGTCCTGGAGGCTCTCGCTGGTCCCTGGAACTCTTTTATGTCACCAAGATGTGCCTGCTGTCCTTTGTAGAGTCCTCATTGCCGCTCTGTATTGTGCCACCCCTTCATCAGGAGGGACAAATGTGTATGTGACACCCTGTGTGTCCATGTAGAACGTGGGCTCAGTGCAGGAGACATGGGTGGTGGGCAGAGTTCTCAGAATGGGGCTCTTGCCCTCACGGGATTCAGCAGCCATTGCGCCAGTGGGTTATTCTGAAGTGAGGTACCATGTCTCTGCCATGAATTGAAGTAATACAAAGCCCTCAGTAGAACCCCATGATCTTGGACTCTTCAGTCTCCGGAAATGTGAGCCAAATAAACCTCTATTTCTTAAAAATCACTGAGTCTCAGGTGTTCCGTTGTAGCAACAGAAATGGGTTAGGATAGTCAGCCTCAGCTACCCAACTAGTAAGTAATGAGCTTGGTTCTAACATGTTTTGGTTGACTCTGAAATGTGCCCAGGGGCTCATGTGTTGACTGCTCGTTCCCCAGCTGGTGATGCTACACTGGGAGGCTGAGGGGTTTTAGGGGCCGGGTCCTAGTTGGTAGAAGTAGAGTCTCCTATCACACGCTCCTGCTGTCATGAACTCTACCCTGCCTTCCCTGACAATGGCAGGCAGGAACTCTAAGTCAGGAACCAGAAGAACCTTCTCTTCCCTTACGGTGTGTCTGTCAGGCATTCTGGTCACAGGAGTAATTTACACACGAGCCCAGGGCCTTGATCTGACCTTCCCTGTGTCCTCAGGCCTGGCGAGGTAAGAGCCGAAGGGTTTTACTCATCTTACAAGATGGCGGCTGGACCTGCTCCCCTGTCACTCCCCTCCATCTTGCAAACGACTGAACAGCCTGTTCTTTGGGCTGGAAGGCAACCAGGCTGGATTTCAGCGTTTTCTAACCAGGCATCACCCGCTCACCCCTGCCTTTGTTTGCCGCTCTCTACGCTTCCAGACCCAAGCTCCTGAGTGACAGAGGGTGGCTGCCAAGCACATCTGGCACCAGGGAAGCCCAGATCAGCCAGTCATCCAGGTGTTGGGAAGACCCAGCCAAGGGTCATCCACGGTCAGTGTACAGCCCTCTGATTGGCCCAGTCCTGCTCCCCCTTATCTATGGAGACTTCCTCCTGAGGACAGGCAATGAGGGGGAGGCTGAGGCTGAGGGACTGGGCCAAACATTTGGAAGCGCTTGCCTTGCAAAGACACAGCCAAGAAAGCAGATTCAAACATTTCTTCTACCCACACAATTCAGGAAAGCTTAGCTTGGAATTTCCTAATTTTTATGCTTAATTAAGATAAAGGGGTTGCAGAGCATGTGCAGAAGAACTTGAGTTTGGACTGCAGAGGCAGGACTTATCATGGAGCCCTGGCGCCCAGAAATTGATAGGAATAAGGGAGGCTCCGGAGTAAATGTATTCCATACAGAGGCGCAAACAGCCGAGTGGAGTCTGCCTGTGATCACACACAGGGACCACACTGGGATTTGAACCTGGGACTCAGGAAGGCTATTTCTTGCCTTTTCCACCTTACTGCTGCCTTTCGGCATGGTGAAACCTCTCCGCAGAGGATGCAGGCCCAGCTGAGGAGGGCACAGGGTCCAAGGCAGAGTCAGGCACTGGTCATTCCTCTCCAAGAACACCTTCATTTTACAAATCACAGTGATTTAAATTGAAGTTCAGAACAAGCCGTTTTGGGTCTGGGGATGTGGGTCAGCCAGTACAGTGCTTGTCTAGCATGCAGAAGGTCCTGTGTTTGCTCCCCAGCGCGTACACTAGGACTGGAGGCGCATAGCAACCCTGTAATCCTAGGAAGCAGAGGTGTTCTAGGTCATGCTCAGTCACATAGTGAGCTCAAGGCCAGCCTGGAGCACATGAGACCCTATTTAAAAGAAGCAAAGCACTGCCAGGCCGTGGTGGCGCACGCCTTTAGTCCCAGCACTCGGGAGGCAGAGGCAGGCAGATCTCTGTGAGTTCGAGGCCGGTTGGTTCAGAGTGAGTTCCAGGACAGCCAGAGCTACAATTGAGGAACCCTGTCTTGAAAAAACCAAAAAAACAACCAAACCAAAAAAAAAAAAAAAAAAAAAAGCAAAGCAAGTCCATTTTCTGAGCCCCCTTGTCTGAGGGGCAACCATATCCTTATCTGTTGGCCTTCGTGGTTGGAGATGAGGGAACTGAGGCACAGAAAATTGTTATAGCCCTTGGGGGAAGAACTGGGCCTTTTTCTGGATCATTCTGTCCCTGACTCCTCTAAGATGCTGTAGGAAGTCCGGTGCGTTCTACGGCCTCTTTGAGGTAGCTTTAAGGAAGGGACCTAAAGACACACAGTTCCAGTCACACGGGCAGTCATAAGGTCTGACAAGACAGGGAGGCTGTGGAAGGCCAGCATGTGACTGTGGGAGCTGGGGATAGGAAAGCACATCCCTCCTCTACTTCTCACCCACCCCCCTGCATACCCCCCTCCCCACCTCCCATGCTCCCGTCCCCAGCACATGCTAACATACACAGAAGTCAGGGTGCCAGAGACCCTTGGAGAGGCAGCCCGCGCGTTAGTCCCCAAAGCTATGCCTGCTTTGAACCATATGGTGTTTTCTTAAAAACAAGTCTAATTGCCAACATTTAAAACTTGGAGCCGTCACACAAACATCTGCACTCCTGGCTTCTTTTGAGACTTGGAAGATTTGCTATCAGCAGACCTGCATTCTGTTTGGCTGCGAGGCTGAGGTCGAGCCAGCCCGGTCCACCCTTGTTCTGTCCCCAGATCACTTGCTAGAGTCTTGAAGTGTGCATGTGGTCTGAGGACAACTGGGGAATCCTGACAGAGACCCCTACATAGCCAGCTCATCTGAGTCCTCGTTGCTGTTCTGGGCACCCCATCCTCAGTCCCAGGTTCCCATTTGGCAGAGGCGGCTGCCTTTGTGGTAACGGTTAACAGTCTCTTTTGGTGTTACCCGCCTCATATCTATGTGCCAGGGATCTAGGCGCAGCCCTGCCGGGACCGAGGAGGAGGGGGAGGTAGTCAATGGCGTGCTGAGGGCACACGGGCTGGGATTGGGCATGCCGCCTCACCAGGATCTTGGCTGCAGCTTTCTCCGAACCAGGTGGCTGACATGAGAGCAGGGTTGCAATTCCGGCATCTGGATCTCACTGACAAGGTGAGCCTACGGGACGACAGTGATCTGAGCCCCGCTCTCAGATGCTGTACCTGTGTTTGCAGACAGCACTGCTGTGCTCACAGCTGAGTTCCTGGAGAGTCAGCCCACGGGGCTCTGCTGCTCGCCTGGCCCAGCGCGGTCATCCTCCGCAGCACGTCGTCTGTCCTGCTTGTCGCTCCATTGCCGATCTTCTCTACAGAGTGTCTTCCTTGGGCAGGGTGGGGCCTGTCAGTGCTGTCGGGTGAGCCTGTGCCTGGCATACAATGGGCACTTAAAGTCATTATGTTGCTTGTCTCCTGTTGGCACAGTGTCTGTGCCTGTCCTGTGCCCGTCCCTAGGGGAGCTGCCCCAACTGGTCACCCAGGCCCTCCCCACCAAGGCACTCACTGGTCACCACCATCTTCTGAACTCCTTCAAGCCCAGTTCCCTGCTCGGTGGGCCAAACATGGATCTTTAAAACCCAGATCCATGGATGAAGGCTGTTAGCATAGCTAACAAAGAGAGAGCTGGGTCGGGCAGCAGAACTCAACACACCACGGGGGAGCTAGAATATTCAGGGAGACACTGGAAGAGGAGGGGTTCCTGTTTTGTTCACTGTGTAGTGCTGAGGGCAGAGCCCCAGAGCCTTGTGCACGGGAGGCAAGGGTTCTACCACCAAGCCACACTCCCAGCCCAGTGAGGGTTCTAAAAGGTAAAACAAAGGGGATCATGTAAGTTGTCTTGAAACAATTATCCTTGGCTTCGAGGTTCAGTAACTGGGTGCATTGGTCCATGTTGGACAGGCCATTAGCTGAGCCTAGATGCCCTTGCAGAAGTATGTTCTGTGTGAGGAGGCCTTCCTGTTGGGCTGTGCTTCTCTTGGGCTGGGCAGTCTCTTGTGATAGTTCTTGCTCTTTAGCACTCAGGAGACAGCATCCCCTCATGGCCTTCCCTGGTTTCACATTCTCAGAGTTTGACAAGAGCGACCCCATTTTGGTATTGCAGTCAGCATTCCCCCGTTCTACCCTCTACGCCGACCATTTTGAGGTGGGAGAGGCAGAAAAGCAAGTGGATCCATGTGAAAGATTCAGGCTATGCTGGATTTGGGCTAAGGTCTGAGGCTTCCCCAGGGTGGCCAACAGTGCCCACATCCACTGAGGATGGGTCCTGGCTGGTCCCTGAGGGTTGGACTCCAGCCCTCAGCTGGTGTCTCCAGCCACCCATGCCAGAAATACAACACTACCAGCCTAACTCCAAGAGGACTTCCTAGAGGTGCAAGCCATCAGACATAGGAAGAACAAGAACCGAGACCACAAAAGGCTGCGCAAAGCCACACCTCCAAGTCTTCTCTGCTCATGCACCTGCTTCTGCAGGGCAGACCGCCTGTCTCCAGTTGTTGTCTGGAGTGCTGAAGGAGGGTTGTGGTCAGTCTGGTGGAGTCAGTTCTACCTTGAGTCTGTTACTTTGGTGCAGAGGGTTGAGGCGCCAGGTATCTGAGAGATGCCACAGAGCATATACATGCAGGGAAGTGGGCGAAGCTATTGGGACAAGAGGCTCCAGGAGAACGATGAAGGAGGGGGCATAAAGCCATCTGCGCCTGGGATCAGATCCCCACTGCCTGGGTGGTATGCCTCTCCGGCTTCGCTCCAGAGGCTGTGCTACCTCCTTTCCCAAAGGCCAATGGGCCTTGACCCGCTATAGAGTTTAGCTCTCTGCTCTTGCCAAGCAGTAGAGCACCAGCTGTGTGACAGACCTTGTCCACAGTCCTCTGTTAAAGAGAACTCTTTCTCCTGCTCTTGGAACAAAAGCAGCTTCCCACGTGGGCTGCAGGGACCCTGGGCTCTCGTTCACGCTCTCTCCAGCAAGTTGTAGACTTGAGGAGCTGGCCCAGGTCCTGCAGGCCATCTCGGAGGGCTTTGAACCCCATCTTACAATGCCAGCCAGGTCTGGTCTCCCCACATTCTCAGATTACATGACCCTCAGGCTCTCTCACTTTCTGGGGTGCTTTACCTGAACTTAGTTCTTGGGAAACAGTGCTGGACAGAAAGGCTGGTGCTCAAGTCAGGGTGTCCCTGGCACACACCTGGCATAGCTGCTCCTCGACACTCCAGCATCTGCAGAGCCTGCTCCTGCTGCGGGGGCCACAGGCAAATGGCCGCCTTGGCTGCTGCATCCTGCTGACTCATCCATCTCTCCTAGCCAGGGCCGTGGAGTCACAGAGCTGCACGGCTGGGTAGCGTTAAGAACTTGGCGCCCTCGGTCCTGTCTCAGCGCCTCTGGGCCTTTTCCTCATCACTGTTGATGTCCTTGTTGTCAGATGCTGATTGGAGTTTGGGGATCCAGTGGGGATATTCTGTTTAGGCTATGTTGGACCTGGCTGCAGGGCAGGGCGGGCCTGAGATGAGGGGCTCCTGGTGATGCCTGGTATATCCATGGCTCCCCCAAGCCCTCACTCATCAAAGGAGCACCCAGGGGGACTTACATCCCAGCCCCTTGAGAAGACTGAGCAGCTACACACACTAAGAAGGCATAGAGAAGCCCCATTCTACTCGATTCCCCATCCTGTGTGCCTCAGTGTCCCCTCTGTGACCCCCCTCTCCCTCCTCTGCCACAGCATTCACGCCGTCTGTAGTTTGAGGCTTGGTCTTTCCGTTTGGTCCTTCCGTTCATCAAGCTTCTTCTAACATTCTAGGCACACGTGGAAACCATTGCTCTCTCCGGGTTCTAGACCATTCTAAGCCTCAGCAGCGATCATTTGCAAGCTGCGAAACATAAGGCCCTGTGCCTTGTCTCGCTCTGTTCTCTTGGTCACCCCTCCCCCACCCCTGCCCACCCTGTATCTGTTTTTGCCACCTTGCAACTCAACAGATTGCATGGACATATGTTCCATGCTGGCCCGCCTCACTCTCTTGTGATGGCTTATCGTTGCCTCTAGGGGGCGCCTGCACACACCGTCTGGTCCTAAAAGAATGGCTAGCAGGCTGCAAAGGCGGGCTGCTGATCCGCCAAACAGAGCTTCTCCCCACTTAGTCCTTCTCCTGACTTGCCAGATCGCTTTTCACCAGGGCCCAGAAGCTCTGAGAAAGTCACATCAAGCCTTGCCCAGCCACCGGCAGGGACCCCCAGGCCACTGAAGAAGACTGGACGTGGCCTCCTGCTCTGTTAATCTCGGTGGGAGAGGAGGGGCCGAGGGCGGTACGGGCAAGTTTCTGTTGATAAAGCTGGAATCCTTCGTGACCAGTGGAGTTGGTAGTAATGTGGGGTGGGCAGGAAGAAAGAGATGGCTAAGACATCCCAAACGCTTCTGAGTCCTGGGTCTGTTCAACCTAGACAGATTTCACTTCCTAAGGGATAGGCCATGGGAGCTCCCCCTCCCACCTCCAGCCTTAATTTCTTTCCTGCACTGCCCCTCATAGCTGCCCCTCATAGCTGCCCCTGAGGAGTTAATGGTGCAAGTGGCCTCACAAACTGATGCTGATTTCTGATTCCTCTCCTGGGGAATAAGGAAAGGGTTCCTGCTTCTCCATCCCCACGGGGATGCTGGGAACAACACAGGTAAAGCATGGGGAAGAACAGTTTTCCCAGAGAACATACACGGGGAGCAGTGCAGACACAGTGGCTGGTACCCTGCTGAGATGAGCTGTCAGTTTCCAGACTCGACAGCGGGTGGATGGAAGTTCACCCTCCTCTTGGTCTCCATTTCCCCCATCTGTAAGAGTCGTGGGCTCCTGGCTTGAAGTACATCACCACAGGCAGCCTCCACGCCTACACATTCTAGTTCTTCTGGACTTGAGCAGCCCTTTGGGTGGAGGGGTGTGGGAGAGGGACCCTGTTTGGCTCAAGGATCTTCCTGAAGGATGTAGTCATGGGAAGCTGGCTCAGGACCCACTCGGAGGGTCTACCACCTCCAGGAAAGGATCATGTTAGGCACTGTCCTGTCTGCTGTCCTGTCCCAGTACATTGGCCTGGCTTTCCTGACAGCTGGGCTGTGCCTTTCTGACTTGGTCCAGGTGTGAGAACAGAGAAAGACCTATGGCTATTAGTCCTTGTGGCTGGGTTCTGTCCCTAGGAGAGTCTCCTCTAGGGTTATTTCTATCAATGCATCCAGACTACTGCAGTGTGGACCTGAGTGTGGAACCAGCTGTGATGTAGATGGGTGCTGATGGGCTCGCAGGGGTTGATGGGGTTGATGGATTGATGATGGGGTAGATGATGGGGTTGATGGGTTGATGGGTTGATGGTGGGGTTGATGATGGGGTTGATGATGGGGTTGATGATGGGGTTGATGGGTTGATGGGTTGATGGTGGGGTTAATGATGGGGTTGATAGGTTGATAGGTTGATGGTGGGGTTGATGATGGGGTTGATGGGTTGATGGTGGGGTTGATGGAGTTGATGGGTTGATGGTGGGGTAGATGATGGGGTTGATGGGTTGATGGTGGGTTGATGGTGGGGTTGATGATGGGGTTGATGGGTTGATGATGGGATTGATGGTGGAGTTGATGGGTTGATGATGGGGTAGATGGGGTTGATGGGGTTGATAGGTTGATAATGGGGTTTATGGTGGGGTTGATGGGTTGATTATGGGGTTGGTAGGGTTGATGATGGGTTGATGGGGTAGATGATGGGGTAGATGATGGGGTAGATGATGGGGTTGATGGGGTTAATGATGGAGTTGATGATGGGGTTGATGATGGAGTTGATGGAGTTGATGATGGAGTTGATGATGGTGTTGATGATGGAGTTGATGATGGTGTTGATGATGGGGTTGATGATGGGGTTGATGATGGAGTTGATGGGGTTAATGGGTTGCTGGGGTTGATGATGGGGTTGATGATGGAGTTGATGATGGAGTTGATGATGGTGTTGATGGAGTTGATGATGGGGTTGATGATGGGGTTGATGATGGGGTTGATGATGGGGTTGATGATGGGGTTGATGGGGTTAATGGGTTGCTGGGGTTGATGATGGGGTTGATGATGGAGTTGATGATGGAGTTGATGATGGTGTTGATGGAGTTGATGATGGGGTTGATGATGGGGTTGATGATGGGGTTGATGATGGGGTTGATGGGGTTGGTCCTTTATGAATGGCCATCAGGTCTGGGTTCCATCTCCGCCACTATTTCTCACCTCTGTAAGCAAGGGGATACCCAAATCTGGGGAACTGCCAAATCTGGATGCCCCATTGACAAAACAGAAGCCATCTAAGGATGTCTAATAACCAGGAAGCCAAAACAGACTCTGGCCCCTCGACTGAAGGAATGCATTTAATGGTGACTCTGGGAGCAAGAGGAGGAGCTAGGAAGAGGAAGGAAGCATACAGTCATGGAGGAGGGGAGAGCAAGCAGCCCTTGCTGTGGGCTTGGAGGCTCCTGGGAGACTTTGGGACAGTGTGGAACATAGTTCAGTGTAGCCCCTCAAGGGGAGGAACATGGGGTGTTTGTATACCAATTGCTGCTGCTCTTAGGGAGTTAATGTCTCCGGGCTATGGCCTGGGCAGAGGGGGCCAAGCAGGGCCTTGTGGCTATGACTGGTCACAGCTGTGGGCAGACTGAGATATACTAACAGCAGCTGCCATGCTGCTCCCTCAGCGGCTGTTGTTGGTGGTGCCAGGGGTTAGCGCCATACCTGACATGTGGTTCCCAGGGAAGAATTGCTTATTCTTAACATTATGTAGTCTTGGTTTCTTCAGTCCCAGCCAAACCACTAGATTGTTCCCATAGCAACCCTCCTCCCTGTGTCCTTGGGGTCTAGGGAGGCTCCAAGGCTGGGTCCTGTTAATTTAGGGCATCCTGTGGCTCCTGGCTGAACACTTGGTGCCTTCTGTCTATAGGACTTGGAGTGACTGACTGTTTCCTTGGAAAGACCCGGGAACAACCTCTGCCTGTTCTTCCTAAGCTTGGCGTAACCATTTCAAGTGTTCTGTCCTAGTGCGGGGGTGGGTGGTGGTCAATGTTCTGGTAATTTCTGAAAGGTGGCTTCAGTTTTCATGGCTCATCTTCTAGAACCTTCCTCAGGAAGGGGCTTGAGTACAGGTCCAACTCTGAGATCTACATCCACGGGTTCCTTCTTGGGAAAAGATCAAACACAAACACAAAACAGCCACGTGCTGGCCTCTTTCCCCCGGTGCCCCTTTTCTGTCACCATGAGTGTATCGCTGTCTGGAGGCTGGTCCAGAAGGGCGGAAGGCATTCGTGTGCGAATTTGACGAGGTTCCAGCATTCCTGCAAGTTCTCACCTTCTCCTAGCTGTGTTAGATGCTCTAAGCATGTCAGCTCCTTCTGGGGCCGGGTGAAATCACAGCTATGAGCAATTTGCTTGGAATGAACGGCGTGTGTTTTTCCTTCCGCAGAGAAGCCCCAGTGTGCAGCTGGCTCTCCTCTTGGTAATTAGTTTTGGGACACACTCTCAAATGTACTCAAGGTGAGGGCAGACAAGGTCTTAGGTGGGGCTTCCTCAGAGGTACAGAGCCAGGCAGAGCAAGAAAAAACCAGACTGTTAGCCTGGGGCTCTGGGAGGGAAGCACAGGGACTAAGCAAAGTCTTAACTGTACTGGAGGGGCACGTGGGCACCGGGGGCTGACTTGGAATGGGAGATGAGGTGGGGGAGCTGGGAGCTGGAGGCGTCCGGAGGAAATGTACGATGTACGTGGAGGAAGCCCTTTACTGTGACTACCTCATGATGAACTGCAGGGTTCCTTCTTGGGAAGGCACCTGCTACTGTAAAGTAGGAAGGAGAGTGGGGGATGGTTAGCCACATTAAGAGTCAGAGTAGCACTGGCTGCCCTCTGGGAGGCTCCTCTGCCCCCTGGGGCTTTTCTGCAAGGTGAGCTTTGATGTTCATTTTGTGTATGGGGAAACTGAGGCTCAGAGATGTCAAGGAACTTGCCGGGATTACCTGGTAGTAGGGTGATCAAGCGTACCAGATCGTGTTTAGTGGACATTTCCTCCACATCTCTAGAATTCTTCAGTTCTGGACAAACCAGGATGGTTGGCCACTCTGGAGGTGCCAGAGCCAAGGCCAAAGCCAGAACCACCTGGTCCCAAAATGCCGTTCTCACCTGAACACTGTGCCAGCTCCCGACTTCAAACCCACGACAACCTCACAACAAGGGGACACACCAATAAGAAACGAGATAGAGAGAGGTTTGAACGTGGGACTGCCTTTCTCCTACATTTTCTGATGAGGCCACCTCTGCAGGAATACCTTATTGTTTATGCACAATGGAGGAAGGTTCTAGAATGCTTTCCCCTCCATGGTGCTGCTGGGAACTGGAAGGCAAGGTCCAGTTGTTCTGCGCTTCTCAAGTGGTGCACATATCCCCAGGGAGAAGTGTGGGTGTCTGCAGCATCTGCACCCTTTCCTGGAGCCAGGTTGATAGGGAGTTGGTACTTGTGCCAGCAAGAGGGAGGAGAGAGCCCTCCCGCTGCAGGCTGCTTTGATTTAAGCTGCAGCACGAGGGTCCAGCTGGCTGCTTAAGTGGCAGACATCAATACAACGTGGTAACTTGTCTCATTAGAGTCGACTGGTGGCGCTCCTTGTGTGACATGATCCAGCTCTGATGCTTTTCCAGGGCGAGGCTGAGCTGCAGGCTCACCCACCCCGCTGACAGATGCGCGTACACTGTCAACAGACTTATGCGGTCATGTTTGTATTCACGGAAATTTTGCAAGCGCCTCCTCCTTCACTGAAACTGTTTTGAATTTGTGAACAACTGCTGTCGAAGCTTACTTCTTCACTGTGGCCGGCGCTAGACATCACAGCTGCTTGTCCTAATTATCCCCATCTCTTCTCGGTGCCGGTTCCCACCAGCCCTCCACTCCAGCCGCGTGGCTCCAGGCCCCTCGTCGTCCCGAGGAGGATTGCGCCAGCTAAGCTGGAGTGCCTCCTGCTGCTGACTGTTGGCACACGGTGGCTGCATTCCGATATCCCCTCTCCTCTTTCCCTATGGTAACGGAAGCCTGGCATTTTGGCTGGATGCATGGCCACCCCCAACACCAGAAGTCCATGTTACAGCCTTCTTTGGGGCAAGCTGTGGCTAGCTAGCTAAGTTTGGGACAGTAGGCCCGATGCGCCTTGTACAGGCTCGGAGTTGGGTCCCTCAAGGGCTTATTCTTTCTGACACGCTCTTTTTTTTTTCCCTATTGGTTGGAATACGAGTCTGTTGTTGGGAAGTCCTTTAGAAGTCCTTGTTCAGTCATTTTCCCAGTGTGATCAAATACACAAGGAAAGGAGACTCTGCGAGGGGGGAGGTAACCAACAGAGACAACAGACAGTAGAAAGAGACATGTGGAGACAGCAGATACAGGAACAATCAGAGACAGACTGAGTAACAGTGTTGTACACATGGCAGGACCCTCTGCCACCAGGGCTGCCTGACTGGCTTTAGTATGATAGAGAAGTGTCATCTGTCGTGGGCCCCTTCGGTGGTAGCGCACTCCCTAGGCACCCCTGTGCCACATGGCCACCTGGCCTTTCTGTAGAGCTAGTCTCACACAGCCTTGCCACATTTCAGTAAATACACTTCAGTATGAACTGTCCCACTGAGGAGCACAGATGCTGAGTAGCCTTCTGCTGTTACTATCCCCAGTACGAGAGGAACCGATGGGCTTAAAACGTGGAAAGATTCACTTTAGCCCACAGCTTTGGAGGTTTGGTTCCAGGGACACATGGCTGCATTGTTTTGGGGCCTATGGACAGCCAGCACATCATGGTGGGAGCCCATGGGGGAGGAGGCTGCTCACTTCAGGGAGACTTGGAAGAGAAAGAGAGGAAGAACCAGGGCTCGATGACCTAAGACTTCCTACTGGCCCTACTCTTGAAAGGTCCTTCTGTCTCCAAATGGCACCAAGTGACAAGCAGGCCCTCAGCGTATGGACCTTGGGTGACAGCATTTCCCAGGGATAGCTACGGCTGACAGCTGAAATATTGGGGCTGGTTAATATTTAAGCACGCTTTTCTTAGATGAAGGCAGTTAAGATATACCTACAAGGGCCCAGAGATGTGGTATAGGTTGGCTTGCTCAGCCTGCTTTCTTATACACTGCAGGTCCACCTGCCTAGGGATGGCACCGCCCACAGTGGGCTGGGTCCTACCACATCAATCATCAATCAAGAAAATCCCCCACAGACTTGCCACAGGCCAATCTAATGGAATGAATACCTCCAATTGAGGTTCCTTCTTCTCTAGTGGTTCCAGTTTGTGTTGAGATGACAAAACCCAACCGGCACATGATGTATAAAATGGTAAGAAAAATATTAGTTTCCTGTGAGGCCATAGTCCTACACCTGGTGCGTCACAGGCACCCAGGAAGCAGGAGATGCTGCTGGTCCCTCCTATGTTGCTTGCTCTGTTGCCGATGGTCTTAGTTACTTTCCTATTCCTGTGATCAAACCCTGTCAGGAGAGTTCTTAAACTGTCTCGCAGGTTAAGAAGGGTAGAGTCTATCCCCGTGGAGAAGGCATGGTTCAGGGACATGGGGGCGCTGGCCGCATTGCATGTTCTGTCAGGACTCACAGAGAAGACCAGGCATGAGGGCAGGCTTTAAATCCTCAAGGTCCAACCTTCCTTCCCTCAATGAGGGAAGGTCCTCTGCAGGTTTCACAACCTTCCAAGATAGCACCACCAGCTGGAGATCAGGTGTTCAAACACTGGACCTAGAGAGGACACTTAACCTGCGAACTACAGCAGCACCCGACCCTCGGGGCCTCCACGTGTCTTCTCTTCTCCCAGCTGACGCACGTCTCTCGGGTTTGGTTTTGGTTTCGGCCGGGTCAGCTCCTCATCCCACCGCTCTCTTCTAAAGGGGACTTCTCCAGTTTGCTTACTCGCTCCCCATCTGCTGGAGCCCTGCGTGTAATCAGCCGGGAACTGCGCGTTTACTGCGTGCTCGCCACAGTGTTTGCTTCCACACACTGTGAGTGCCACGAGCCAAGGAGACCTCTTCCAATCTGTCCCCCATCATGTCCACAGTAGCCAGGCAATGCCAGCCACATGCTCGGGGCTCTCTGAGCGTTTTGGGAGAGGTATGGGTCAGAGGGGCTGGGGAGTGGGGAGCAGACTTGCATTTAATGGGGATCGGGAGCAGGGGGAGGCCTGGATCCCATTCAGGTCAGTAAATGTTTATGGAGTGTCTGCCCCGTGTTCTCCCTCATCATCAGATAATCACATGTGTTAGTTCTTCAAAACCAGCTCCCAGGCCAAGCAGCGCAGATGAAAGCATTTAATACTGTAGCAACAGCTTCGCACAGCGGTGGCTTCTGAAGGTTTCCGCGTGGACCCAGGATGGTGGAGTGAGGAGGAATCACACGCTGGGGATCACCAATAAAAACAGAACCCAAGCCACATCACATAATTTCTAGATGGCCCATTAGATGTAAAAATAACTGTTCTTTCCAGATAACTGAAAAGTGACCTGCCCCAAGACACGTGACGTGTACGGGCTGTTGAGAGCTGAGGTTTTTGTGCCTGGCTTCCATTCTGAGTTCTCTCCCTGGTCACCCATCAGCTCCTGAAAGCTGGACAGTGTAATGAGTGACTTGGATGGCTGTCCTGGTCCCACGTGACACCAGAGGAGTGAGAGTTGTCCTGGTCAACATACTTTGGGTCCATGACAGGGTACTCCCCAGAGCCTGTTGTCCACACTCAGCAGTTGTAGTTTGGAACACTTTCCTTGGTTTTATCTTCCATTGAGTCAGTAATCAGTGTATTCATCCATCCACCCATCCACCCACCCACCCATCCACCCACCTATCCACCCATCCACCCACCCATCCAACCATCCACCCATCCATCCACCCACCCATCCATCCATCCACCCACCCGCCCATCCACCCACCCGCCCATCCACCCATCCGCCCATCCACCCATCCATCCACCCATCCACCCATCCATCCATCCATCCACCCATCCATCCACCCATCCATCCATCCATCCACCCACCCACCCATCCATCCATCCATCCATCCATCCATCCATCCATCCATCCACCCATCCACCCATCCATCCATCCATCCACCCATCCATCCACCCATCCATCCATCCATCCATCCACCCATCCATCCACCCATCCATCCATCTATCCATCCACCCACCCATCTATCCATCTATCCATCCACCCACCCATCCATCCATCCACCCATCCACCCATCTATCCATCCACCCACCCATCCATCCATCCACCCATCCACCCATCTATCCATCCATCCATCCATCCACTCCTCCACCCATCCACCCATCCATCCACCCACCTGTCCATCCACTATCCATCCATAATCCATTCACTCATTCACTCATTCATTCATCCACCAATATATTAAATGGGAACAGTAGACACAGAAATGGGAAGGAGCCTTTAGACAGGAATACCTGGGAGTCACAAGTGTTGGGGAGGGCTGACCGTTGTGCTGGCTGCCAAAGTGCCTGGGATTTAGAGACCAAATCAGCCCTTGACTCCCTAGGTCAGTGTCTGGAAATGGAACCCACAGGAGACAGAGAGTGAGAAGGCTCTGTCAGACTCAGGTACATGCCACCTCTTGCTAATGTCCATGTCCTTAGGGATTTAATGAAAAGCAACTGCCATGTGTTCTTATAGGTACATACACATGCATCTTCAAAGAAAGATTTATTTTTATTTTATACATATGGTGTTTTGTGGGCAGTGCGCTCAGAGGCTGGAGGAAGGTGTTGACCTTAGAGTCATGGATGGCTGTGAGCCATATTGAAGGTTCTAGAAACTGAATCAGGTTGTCTGCAAGAGCAACAACTGCTTATATCCATTGAGCAATCTCTCCAGCTCCCTCTTTTTTAAAAAGTGAGAAAGAGGGACTTAATCCAAAGTGGCATCTTTAGAATAGAGAGTCCCACTGGGTGCGGACACATTAAGGGAATGAAGAGGTGTCTGCCCAGAGGGGCAGAAGGACAAGAGGCAAGAGGCTGGAGGGATGGACACAGGGGAATGAGCCCACAGACCTGAGAACACCGTTCCATCTCTCATTAAGGACCCAGAGGACAGAGGACGGCTCTCCACCAGGTCTGTTTCCCAGGGTGAGGTCTGCTAGCCACAAGGAGCCCTCTTGTTCTAGAAGAGAAAGAAAGATGGCGTCCAAGCTGCTGAGATACAAAATGCCTTGCATTATGGTTTCTCCTCTAACCTGTCATGAAGTTCTCTAAAGCTAAGTGAAAACAAAATTAAAGTAGCAGGTTGGAACTGATCACTTCGAGATGTCATTTTTAAATGAAAATAAAGTACATTTCACTCATGCAGGATATAGGGAATGTGCACGTGTGTCTCTGTGCAAGTGTGTCTCTGTGCACTTGTGTCTCTGTGCACGTGTGTCTCTGTGCATGTGTGTCTCTGTGCACGTGTGTCTCTGGGTCTGTGTGTCTCTGTGCACGTGTGTCTCTGTGCACGTGTGTCTCTGTGCATGTGTGTCTCTGTGCACGTGTGTCTCTGTGCACGTGTGTCTCTGTGCATGTGTCTCTGTGCACTTGTGTCTCTGTGCACGTGTGTCCCTGTGCACCTATGTCTCTGTGCACCTGTGTCTCTGTGCCTGTGTGTCTCTATGTACCTGTGTCTCTGCGCACATGTCTGTGTGTACCTGTGTCTCTATGCTCGCGTGCCTCTGTGTACCTGTGTCTCTGTGCACATGTGTCTTGCAGCTCTTGTGGTCAGGTGGACATCAGTCACTCTTACTGGAACAGTACAGGCACTGTGGAGAATGACCTCAATGGTCCTGATCCTGGGTGTGACCTGAAATCAGAACTGAAAAGAGACATCTGCATGTAAAAAATATCTATGAGAGTACGAGAGAGACTTTGGGAAGAGGGTAGGGACCAGTGGGGTGGGGGGAGGAGGGGGTAATGGCAGGTTGAATGAGATCAAAGTGCATAGGTGACTGAGAATGTCACAGTGATCCCATTAGTTTATACAATTATTTAAAATATTTCATTTTTGTTTATATGTATGCATGTATATGTATAAGTTGTGTGTGTGTGTATGCATATGTCATGTGTGTGTGTGTGTGTGTGTATGTGTGTGAGAGAGCGTGCAGACGTGGGTGTGTCCAAGAGGGCCAGAAGAGGGAGCAGATGTTCTGGAACTGGACTTAGAGACTGTGTGAACTGCCTGATGTGGGTCCTGAAACTTCATTCCTCTGAAAGAGCAGCAAATGCTCTTATCAAAAGAGCCACCTCTTCAGTCCTTTGTAGTCTATAGCTACTGTGTAGCTCAGCAAAGAAACATGGAGACACTTTCATAGATGCAAACTTTCCAGACTTAGCAGAGGGAACCACATGTCATGACAAGTCTGACATGGACAGTGGAACCCGATTGTCTGATCTCAGGTGTTTTTGTTGATATAGAAGCTCCTCGAGTGTTACAAATACTCCACACTCTCATCCAAAGGCCTATTTGCATAATGAAGGAAAGTAGCTTAGTCTCATCCCACAATCCTTTAGCAGCTGAGCTATGTCCCCTTTATGGTGGGGAACTCAAGGCCCTAGGGAGTGTTCTCTCCTTGTTGCCTGAGGCTGTGGGAGAGGGACTACAAGATTCCTTCACAGCAGCTTTGCTCTTCACACGGAGATCTCAGTGAACCACAATGGCTCTGCCAGAGAGCAGCGAGCAGGTGCAGGTCATGAGGAAGCAAACAACTCAATCACAGATTTACATAAAGCCAACACCTGCAGATAACACAAGCTGCCGAGGATTAGGCAGCCCTTCCCCAACAGTGTACAAAACAATTATTACAAACACAACTAGAAATAAACTTCCCCAACTGTCCTTCATTTTTGTTGCTGTTGTTTTGGTTTTCTAGATAAAGCTTCTCTGTGTAGCCTTGACTGTCTTGGAACTCACTCTGCAGACCAGGCTGGCCTCCATCTCAGAGATCCACCTGCCTCTGCCTCCTTAGTGCTGGGATCAAAGGCGTGAGCCACCACTGCCCAGCCCAATCACTAATTTTCTTTCAATAGAAAGAAAAATCTGCCCCCCCATGGCAACACTACTCGAAACAACCAAGAAATGAGGTCAACCTAAGTGTGCACAACAGGGAATGGGTAATGAAACTGGGGCATTCAGCCACAAAAGGAGAAGACGCCATTTGCAACAGAGTGGGTGAACTCTGAGGACATTACACTACGTGAGATAAAACAGACGCAGCGACAGATACTCCAAGATCTCTCAGTGAGGGCCTGAGGAAGGCGGACGTACAAGGAGGAGGGTGGCCACTGGGACAGAGCGGGAGTGCTTGACCAAGAGCACACGATGGCAATTAACTGGAGCAGAAGTCAGGAGCCCTTCACAGCATCGTGGGGTAAAGGCTGAGGTACTGCACCCCGGAAGCGTAAACGGTGGGGTTAAGGGCTCTTGCCACAAAACGCTAACTGCGAGTCCACACGGCTGCTGAGTGCTGACTCTAAGCTGTCACATCCGGAAGGCACACTCAGTATCCGTTTAGAAATAAATAAAAAGAATTTACTTGCTCCAACTTCATTAAAAATTTTTTTTCTGCTGAGGGCTGCTGGTGGCAAACGCCTTTACTTCCAAAACGTGGGAGGCAGAGGCAGGTGGATCTCTGTGAGTTCGAGGCCAGCCTGGTCTACAGAGTGAGTTAGTTCTAAGACAGCCAGAGCTACAACAGAGAAACCAGGTGCCAAAACAACAGCAACAACAAAAATAAAACAGAAACAATAAAGATAAAAATAAAGAGAAAAAGAACATTTTTTCCTTTATTCATTTTTATTGTATAAATGTTTTCCCTTCATGTGCATCTGTTTGACAGGTGTGCCTGCTGGTTCCTTGTGGAGGCCAGAGAGGGCATCAGGTCCTGTGGTTCAGAAGTTATAGGCAGTCACGAACCACTGTATGGATGCTGGGAATCGAACCTGTGTCCTCTACAAGAGCATCCAGTGCTCTTAACCATCTGATGGCTCTGAGCCATCTCTCCAGCCCTCCACCCATTTTTAAAGACAGGATCTCACTATGTAGCTCTAGCTGGCCTGGAGCTCACTACATAGACCAAGCCGGCCTTTAACTCAGAGCTCCACCTGCCTCTGCCTCCAAGTGCTGGGATTAAAGGCGTGTGCCATCACCACCTGGCTCAATCTCATGCGGTTCCCTTCAGCGCTTCTTTAAAGTGAGGACAGCTGGTAGGCAGAGGGGCTCCAGGCCGTGTCGTTCCTCTCCCTCCATGCCATCCTTCCCAGCATCAGGGAAGCAACAGAAACCAGAAAGTACATGACAGTGGCCACCAGCTTCTGGAAACACCCTTGAGGATGCTCTTCTCGTGGCAGAGTGTGAACTCTGGTGGCTGCTGGGACTCTGGTCATTCAGTGTCTGACTCCACCCACCCACTCCGCAGGTATTTGGAGTCTGGCTGTGTCCAGTCATTGCAGGAGGTGTGCGGAGGGATTCTGAGTTCCCGGACCTTCTGAGGGACCTGTGGAAGGGGTCAGGAACCAGTGCGCTTCTTCTGCACAGTCCGAGTCACTTGTAAAAGCCCAAGTTCAAAGATAAAATCATTAAAGATGTCAAAGTCAGATGATTTGATCACTAAGAATATAAATTTCAGCGAGATGGAAAACAAGCTTTGGGGGAGCTGGAGAGGTGACTCGGCAGTGGAGAACACTTCCTGCTTAACTGGACAGGGTCGGAGTTTGCCTCCTAGCACCCGGTCAGGCAGCTCACCACTGCCTATAATTTTAGCTTAGGGGGATCTGACACCTCCAGCCTCCTTGGGCACGTAGAAGCATATACTCGCACACAGATACATGCATAAACAATTAAATTTCAGGGAAAGAGGTTTTTTTGGCGGGGGGGGGGGGGCTGATAAAACCTGGCATGTGATACTGATGGAGTTTTATCCTCATGAAAAACTAGATACCAATTGCATTGTGTGGTTTTTATTAGCAAGCCTTAAAGCTGTGTTAAAGCTTATGCTTTTTAAAAAATATTTTATTTTTTTATGTGCATTGGTGTTTTGCCTACATGTATGTCTGAGTGGGGGTGTCAGATCCCCTGGTACTGGAGTTACAGACAGTTGTGAGTTGCCATGTGGTTGCTGGGAATTGAACCTGGGTCCTCTGGAAGAACAGCCAGTGCTCTTAACCATTGAGCCAGTTCCCCAGTCCTTGAATGCTTTTCCATGTAAATTTCCCAGAAATTTTGAGCTTAACTTGATCCAACTCCTGGCCGTAAAGATTCATCAGCAATTTTTTTATTCCATTGTATATAGAATATACATTGGGTGGTAGTGCCCAACTGTAGCTAGTGTGTGCTGGGTGGTGTGTAGGCTGTTACGCCATAGGCTTTTCAGAGCTAACTGTGTGCCATGTCATGTGTGTTTCTACCGTAGAAGTTCCTGTGTCTTCTTTAAATGTACTTATCAGTAAAACTGGAGCAGAGAAGGATTCCAGGCAGTGGACAGGAATCACTGAAGTAAGCAGGGGCTCAGAGGGCTGGGACGGTTGCTGTCTGGTGGATGAGCAAGGTGGCTTATCTGACTTAAGATCTTTGGGCCAAACAGTCTCCCCACCTGCACAGGGGCCACACAGACAGAGAGAGGCTGGAGAGGGCTGTGGGATGAGGATGGACACTTCTGGTGCCAGAGTGGGCCCATGATGGTGAGGCCTGATGGGAGAGCTGGAGCCAGCTCAAGAGGTTTCTGTCTTCACTAAGGATCCTGGGCCTTTCCCTGGAGCACTGCCCTCCCCAGAGCACTGCCCTCCCCAGAGCACTACCCTCCCAGGAGCACAGTCCTCCCTGGAGCACTGCCCTCCCTGGAGTACTCTGCTACAGGGGAGGCAGGACTGTTTACAAAGCTGCTTCCTTGGTCCTGGCTGGTGAACTGAGTCTGGACAGAACTCTGTGGGCTGACAGGCTGGGAAGGGGTCAGTAGGAGGGTGTGTGGACCAGCTCTTGTGACTGGCTCTGTTGTGACCGGCTCTGTGGGGACCTGCTCTGTGGGGAGCAGCTCTTAGGGACCCGGTCTGTGTGGACTCAGAATGCCAGGTGAGCGTGGAGCTCTGCAGTGGGATCAGGTTTCTAACCTGCACTCGCAGGGCCTTAGAGATGCTGCCAGACCAACCTCTTAACATTTCTTTCCATTTGCTATGTGCCCACTTGCTACAATGGCCCCCTCCATCTCTGTGTTCTGCTCAGGACAGGGCATCGAGCAAGGAGAGGGAAGCACAACACAGGGCAGGGAGTGTGTTTAAAAGCCCCTGTGCAGATAGAAATGCTGGCATTCCAGGGCTTTCTATTTGTAGGCCAAGAGCCCATGCCCTCCTGTGATCTGGGCCTGTCTGAGCCCCTGGCCTCCGTAAACTCCTTAGGTGAGAAACGATGGTAGTGCCAGTGGGAAGCCCACTCTTTAAGGTTTTGGCTTGAGCATGCCACGGTCTCGGAACACCCCAACACCAGCAATCCTGCGAGGCTCTCAGGAATTCCAAGAGATAGGACTGGCTGTTTCTGGTTTCCTAGCAGAGTTCTGTGAGAGGGAGGACTCGCTAGCAGCTCCAGAAACTTCTCCTGTTTGTGCTCTACGTTACTGTGTTGTTTGCACATTAACTTTGTAGCTCTCACTCTGCTGTGTCTTAGAGGAGACAGAAGTCCTACTGACCAGCCACACAGCTGGGAAGCCTGAAAACCCTTGGAGGAGGAAGTACTCGGTGAAGGGAGAGGATCCAGGCTCCTACTGGAAGTTTTCAAGCCTCTGATTCTAGTAAAAGAGTGTTTTGGATACTCCCACAGACCTGCACCAGGAAATGTGGGTTCCTGGGTGGCTCTGTATCCTCCTTGAGAGAGCTCCTGCGCCCCCTAGCCTTGCTTTTCTCATCTGTATGATGGGAACATTAATCCCTTTCACAGGTGTTGCTGGGATAAAGGAAAAAGCCTCACAGAGAGCAGTTTTGGGACAGCACCAAGAGGCTGCCATACCCCAACATCGCGGAGCCTGGTTCTTCACTGGCTTGACTTGGTTGCAAAGAACCTTCGCTTTAAAAAGAAGAACCAAACCCAGTCTATTGAATAAGAGGAAGGCTATTATCAAAGCTAATGGAAGTCACACCCTGTACATTGGTGATCAAATCTCCCACACAGGGACTGTATCACAGTGACTTCTGTCTCCTCTAAGACACAGCAGAGTGAGTCTTTAGGGTCGTCCAGCTGGAAAGTGGCAGAATTTATTAGTCAGAAAGTCCTGTCTTTGTATTTCTCTATCTCTCTCTCTCTGTATGTGTGTGTATGTGAGTCTCTGTCTTTGTCTGTCTCTGCCACTCTCTCTCTCTCTCACACACACACACACACACACACACACACTCACAGGCACACACACACACACACACACACACATACACACACACACACACACACACACACACACACACACTGTGTCATTGGACGGAAGGTGGACACCAACAGCTCCTGGCACCGAGAGACCAGGCCTCTCAAGAAGCCATGGTTACACCTGTGTCACAGTAGAGCTGAGCTGGTGTTGAGCAGGGGAGGGGCCTCGCCCCTGAAGTTGTCATGTGTGGGCTCTCTGTGGAGGACCCACCTCCAGATGCTCCTTATTAACAAGCATTGCTGAGCTCGGGAGGCATGAGGCGATCACTGAAGAGAACCAATTACAGAGCAGGGCTGAGCTGGAAAACCAGCCTGTGTTCAGGGTCGGGCCCTCTTGTCTAAGAAATCCAGAGCCATCTTGTTCTGAGCAGCTTCACCCAGGGTCTAATGCACGATGGCTGTGCAGAAAAGTTCTCCTTTAGTGCAATCAGTGGCGCTCAGGAAGAGCCAAACCCAGCGCTCTTCACCCAACGAAGGAGAAGAACAGGACAACCTCACAGTCAGCAGCGGAGGGACAGACGGTTTGCTCTCGGGGGGTAGGGGGCTGCCTGTCCTCCTGAGGAGGCCATTTGGTATGCTCTAAAATTCCTGAGTGTCTCAACAAAGTAGAACAGGGCCATCTGGATATCAGAAGATGGCTGCTGGACGCTGAGGGTCTTTCTCTTCAGCCGGGCAGCCACGCCACTCCAGTAAGTGACCTTCCGCCCCCACTCGTGCAATAACACCTGAGCATGGAATTGGGGGCACTTGGAGTAAGGGTTGCAGCAGGAGCGGGGGAGGAGGGAGGACAGGGAATGAGAGGCTTAAATTAATCATATACACGTAGGGAACTGTTAGGGAACTGCAAGAACAATCAGAACAAACAAACCAAAACATTAAAGGCGTGGTTCCATGTGTCTCGTTAACTTTAACCAGCAACTTGACACAACCTAAAAATCTCCTGTGAGGCGAGCCTTGGTTAGATTCAAGAATTATCCAGATCAGACTGGCCTGTGTCTGTGTCTGTGGGAGACTGTCTTGACTGCTGATGACTGTGGTTGGGCCCAGCCCGCTGTGGGTGGTACCACTTCCCAGGCTGGTGATTCTGGGCTGTGTAAGAGAGATGTCTAAGCAGGAACCTGGTGTGAGCCAGCAAGTGTGTTCCTCCACGGGTGCTGAGGCGCTTCTCCGACTGGGTGAGTTCCCTGGTTGGAGGAAATGCTATAGGAAATAGCAAGAGGGTCTGCCTCTAAGTTCCTGTTTGCGTTCCTGCCCAGCCTTCTTTAGTCATGGCTGTAACCTGAGCTGGTAAGTCAGATTATCTTTTCCTTCCCCTCGGTGCTTTATCCCAGCGACAGAAAGGAGACAAGGGCCATCACAGAAATGCACGCTGCTCAGGGACAGAAGATCACCAACACTCTCCCTTGACCACAGCAAGTTGTACACACACTTCCCTGAGACTTCCGTGTGGTGGAGTCCCGGGAGGGTGTTTCACATGTTCAGAAGGTCTTCTGTCGACCTCTGTGTGCCCTGGATATGTCTTCCCTCCTGAGTGGGAGAGCAAGATGTGTGCATAGCCTACAGCCAAGGTCAGAGATGGAGCCTGGCCCCCAGCCTGATTTTAGCTGACTCCAAGGCCTTCTTGGGAATGCTATCTGCAGAGCCCAGCTCTCAAAGCCCATTGCAACCTCTGTGGTCCCCGGCAGTGCTGAGACCATTATAATTCCTTAAAAACTTGGTATCTGGATTGAATTAATGAGCCAAACAAAGCAACAGAGCTACAGTTCTAACCCGTGCCTGTCGCGGGTCAGGATGTGGGGCCAGACCTTCATGCTTTTAATCACCCAGCCGGGCTGCGGTTGGGGCGACACTCACATGACCACACAGCTTCTATTCCCTCTGCTCTGCTTAGGTGAGCCCCAGGAATTTGGGCCCCACCTTGTGTGTGTGTGTGGGGGGGTAAAGGTACCCCAGTGTCCCCGCAACAAGAGCGTTCCTCCATATCTGTAATTTGTTCCTGGGACTGAAGGACTGAAGTCTCCACATTCTAAGAACAGTTGAGATCTCAACACCTCCAGGCACTGGAGAGTCAGAGACACAGGGACGCTGGAGGAAATCTGCGGACAGAGGGGGGGAGGAGTGTATTGGTTCCCATCGAGAACTGGGTGCCTCAGCCTCAACAGGACAGGAGAAACTAAACAAATTTTGGTTGTAAAGTCATGTAGACACTATGCACAACTGTGCTCGACAAACAGGAAGTGGGGCAGGAGGTAGGAAGTGACGGCAGCAGAGAGGAAACGCTGTAAATACAGACTCCATTGTGCATTCTGGTCATCCCGTAGACAGACCGGGACAGAATCAGGCGGAATTCTTACCTGTCATTTATCTGAAACTCAATTTTAACTGAGAATCCTGTGTATTTATTTGCTAAGTCTACTAACTTTAGAATTGTCTCCTGCAAAGCCACAGGTTCGAAGCTCACCTGTGCTAGTCCTTGGAGACCGGAGAGTGAGAGGGAGGTTGGAACGTCCCAAGCAGGTAGCCCCTGGAAGGAAGGTCTGCATCCCAGGACCAACTTGCCATCTTTTGTAAGGCTTCTTCTTTTTCATGGATTCCCACGAAGCCATCAGTGGACAGTTCAGTTTGCTTCAGTCTGTGCATCCTGGTCTCTGCACGGGCCCAGGGCACTATTTCAAAGGATCCATGCTCCCTGGTCTTATTTGGTATCCAGGGCTTCATTGGAATCCTGACTCTCCTGTTTCCTGATGCCAATCCACCGACTCATCCTAGAGCCCCATTTCCCGCTCAGTTTTTGTTAAAGCTCTTACATTTTCGCGTGTGTTTCCATGTTTGTGTGCATGTGTGGGGGTGCAGAGGTCAGAGGTCATCCTCAGGTATCATTTCTTAGGACACTGTCCTTGTATTTTGAGACAAGGTCTTTCACTGGCCTGGGACTCAGCAACCTGGCTTGGTTAGCCAGCCCGTGGGGTCCCGAGGACCGGCCTGTCTCCGCTTCCCGAGGCGTAGGACTATAAGCAGGCATTGCTATGAGAAATGTTTCAGGGCATCTAAACATGGCTGGACCGCTGCACCAAGAGTCCCCCAGGAAGGCGTTAGAAATGCAGATGGTGGGAAGTAATCTGTGTGTTTGGGTCCTCCAGGGCCCACCGAGGCAGCTCCCTTTTGAGTATCTCTGGTTCTGAGAATTCTGAGGCAGGGGAGTTTGGATACGGGCTCCATACCTTCAAAGGTGGTGGAGCCTGTGCAGAACTGTTTCTCTCCTGTTCTGCCTTCCTCTTTGGAGGCCATTAGTAGTGTAGAAGAGCTGACTCAGGACTACTCCACCGTGCATCCTTCCCGGGATGAAGGCGGCCAGCTGGGGCAGCAGTCAGCTAGGTGGAGGGCCATAACACTCTTGGTCCTGGCTCCACAGAGCCTATTTCTTGCCACCCAGTCTGCGGGTTTTCCAGCCAAGAACAAAACGCCACGTGCTGCCAGTTGGCCTTGGAAGGGAGGTGGCCCAGTGCCAGGCACTGCTAATTGCTAATTTGCACTGAAACAGCAAACAAAGCCCCCAAGTGAATGCCCTGATTATTTGGCCAGTTCTCCCCCAGACTCCTTCAGTCACCCCCCTGGGGCTGTTCCCTAAATCTGGAGCCATTCTCCCCAGGAATCTAGGAGGCCACTGGGGCCGGGTTCTCTTCCCTAGCCCCCAGGAAAATCCAGCTTCTCTGTAGCTAATTGGCAGGGAGGAGGGGCTCGCACTTACTACGCTGTTTATTCCCAGTGTTTGTGCCTCCCTGTGAAGAGAGTACACTGCTGTCTCTCGGGTGGGCACAGAGCCCCAGAGAGACAGCAGGGCTGAAAGCCTCTCAGCCTCATGTAGCCTTCAGCTCCTCATGTGTAGGCAGCTTATCAGCTGATGCCTCCCCAGCGGGCGAGAGACAGCAGTTCTGAACCCCAGTTCCGAGAGGAAGGCTCACCTCACACCTGGTGCTGCATCCAGCGCTGCTCTTGTATCCTCTTCCATCACCTGGATGCTCAGGGCTCAGCCCCTTCCTCAGCCCCACAGGGACGGACAGGCCCCCGGGGCGGAGCTGCACACGAGCAACTGCAGACTCCAGAGGCTGAGGCAGGAGGAGCATCCATCCCTTCCAGGCCAGCCGAACTCTGTACAGCAGACCCTGCCCCCGCACCCCGAAACTGGCCGGTGTTGAGTGTGACATGAAGTCACATGATGCCCTTATGTTGTCACATGTACCTCTCCTGGACCCCAGGAATTCTGTTACCAGCTCCTGTGGGAATCTTTCAGAGTATCCCACTCCAGGTACACATATCCAGCCATTTTCCTGCAAGAAACTCCGCTCCAGGAGAATGTCATTCCTCTATTTGTCACTGGCCATCAACTAACGCTTCCTCTTCGGTGGGAGAAAGCAAACCCACACTGTCAGGCGGTTCTATAACTCATCAGGGGGCGAGCACAACAAGTATCTGGACTTGACCAAAACACGTCCCTTCCTTCTCTGCTGCCATTAAAATGAAAGCTCGGGGGACAAGAGGTTTCTAGACAGCCTTATGGTCACCTCTGACAAATGACAAATAGCATAAAAAGAGGACAACTTGTAGACTTTGACACATGTTCAACTTGGGGAATGATCATACTTCATGGCAGTGAGCAGGCCTGTCAGTCACAGCTTCTTCTGCTCATTTTAAACAGCATTTAAAAATATTTACTTTACTACCATATGGTGTTAAAAAATATTTATTTGCTCATTCTTAAGTTTTTTAAGACTTATTTTACTGTTTTGCTTGCCTGCACGTTTGTGCACGTGCGCGAGGTACAGAGGCCAGAAGAAGGCGTGGGATTCTCTGGAATTGTACTTATGGTGGCTGTGAAACACAGTAGCCATGGAACCATCGCTCCAGCCCCACGTGGTATTTAACACAGCCGTACGCATGTAATGATCAAGTCAGGGCAAGCACTTCTGCAAGTCTGTATCTTTGTCCATATCCTCAAACATTTAGCATTTCTTTATGGTAAAAAGCAATCAAAATCCCTTGTTCTAGGCTTTTGGAAACCTAAAGCATGTGGTCATCTTCTTTAGTCACCTTGCTGGGCCCTAGAACACCAGAGCGCTTACTCCTCTCTCACCATGGCGTGATACCCACTGGCTAGCCTGGTCACCCCTCTCCCCGCTGCTGCTCCCAGACTCTGCTAACCACTACCCCACTCTCATCTTGGATGAGATCAGCTTTAAAAGATCCCCCCTCTGCCCCTCCCCTCTTCTCTCCATCCCCTTCCATCTCCAGACAGCGACAGATCGACTTTCCTTCGTTGCAGATCATATTGCATCTTGGAGGGACTTTGTGTAACTGGAATCGCGCGGAATGCTCCGTTTATGCCTGGCTTCCTTCTCTCAGGGGAATCCCTGTGATTGTCATCTACTCCGGAGCGTTCATCAGGAGTCTCTCCCTTTGCTTTCCCGAGCTCATCCCTTGCCTGGAGAGATCGAGTGTCAGTGTCTGTTTTTCCATTCTCTCGTGGGTGGATTTTTAGATCCTCCCAGCTTTGGAATATTAAAACGGCTTCGGATACTTTGTATAAGTGCCTGGACAGTGGTTTGACTTTTAAAATAACAGCTGAGCTG
>JAMJFZ010000435.1:31022500-31195000 GCA_026225945.1 Cricetomys ansorgei | reverse complement strand
CCATTTATTGATTAAATTGCTCCTTTGTCAATCAGCTTTTGAGTTTTTAATTCTATGTGTTAATTTCCTGTCAGATGAGTAACTGGAAAAACGTTTTCTCTCATTCTGAAGGCTGGCTCTTCACTCTGTTCATCGTCTCTTTGACCATACAGAAAGTTTTTAATTTGATCCAGTTGTACGTATCAATTCTTGGTTTGTTTCTGCAACCCCTGAAGTCCTATTCAGATATTCCTTGCTAATGCCAAATCTAAAGGTATTTTTAAAACTTTTGTTTAGCAGCTTCAAATTTAGGTCTTTAAAATATATTTTTTATTTGTGTTTTTTGTATATGTTTGTCTCTATGTGGTTTGTGCACTACACACATGTACAGAGGCCACAGAGGCCAGAGAGGCCACCTGATCCCCGGGAACTGGAGTCGCAGGCAGCTGAGAGCCGCCGTGTGCTGGGAACTGAACTCAGGTCCTCTGTTGGAGCAGGAAACACGCCTAACTGCTGAGCTGTCTTCCCGGCCCTCTTACATTAAGGTCTTTGATCTGTGTTGAGTTGATGTTTGCAGGGGTGAGAGGCACAGGTATATTTTCATTCGTCTGCATGTGGACATTCAGCACTAGTAGAACTATTTGTTAAAGACATTGTTTTTTTTATGGCACCTTAGTCAAAAGGCAGGCGACTGTGACTTCTTGGGCTTATCCCTGGAACTTCTACACGTACATCTGTGACAGTTCCACGCTGCTTTTGCTGCTATGACTCTACAGTATAGTTTGGAGTCTAATATTGTGATACCAGGATCACTAATCTTTTTTCAGTTTCTTTTGTGTTTTTATATGAATTTTAAGATTACATCATCTATTTCTGGGAAGAAGTTCATGGAATCTTCAAGGGGATTGCAGTGAATCTGTAGATCACATTTGACAAAGCTCAATTTGACAGTATTTGTTAAACACACTGGCTCATTTTCACAACAATTATTTTGTTACTCTATGGGCATGGGGGGATTTCTATCTTTTAATATCTTTTATGGTTTCTTCACACAAAACTGCATAGCTTGCGTTCCAGAGGTCTCTGACAACTTTGGTTAAGTTTATACCAAAAGACGGATAAGCCAGTATCAGAGCAGACAGAAGGGAAGAGATGGTGACGATCCGAGAATCAGTGACCTCAAGTGTTGGTTGTTCCAAAGGATGAACAGGATTGAGAGAGAGAGAGAAAGAGAGAGAGAGAGAGAGAGATTGACCAATAGATTAATAAACTCATAGACAAAGGGAAGCATTAGAACAGATACCACTGAAATCTAGATGACCATAAAAGAACGTTTTGAAAACTTACACCAGAGTAAATTGGAAAATATGGAAAATACGACCTATCCAAGTTGAATTCAGCAGATACAAACCAAGAACAGCTAGACGGTTCACTGCTAATCCATCCCAAAGCTCTGGAGAACTAATACCAACGTCCTTCAAGGGGGTCTCCTCCCTCCTGGGACCTCTCTGTCTGCTCTCTCTTTTTTTAGGGGCTTTGATGGATCTCCATTGTAGCTACAGTTGGTGAGATCATCAGCCAACTGTCTTCCACCTGAACTTCAGTCCGTGTTCCCTCCCCGGAGACCAAGAGCTGGTTTGAAGTCCCGGTCCTCCATCACGCCTCGGCAGCTTTCAGAGTCTAGCCTTGAACTACCTGCCCCTCCCTCCCCTCCCTGCAAGTTGTCATCTGGCTCAGCAGCATGCAGAGACACATTCGCCGCTGGCACAGGACTCTGGAACCTGCCTCGGCACAATGAGGGCGATGACCGGGCATCATGTGATGAGCCAAGGAGCCAGAGAGTCTATGACGGTAGCCCATCCTCTTGGAAACCATGAGGTCCCATGAGAAGTGCACTGATCCTTCCAACCCAGCAGCCCCATGACCTCACGCCCTCCCACGATCCCCACGTCTAAGAGTTCCACCACGTGTGTCATCCCCAGGCTCTCAGGCATGCTCCCAATACGTGACCATCTGGGGAGAAGCTGGATGCTCTGGAGACGGGTTGTCAGACTGGTTGTGCGGAGAGTTACCTGGGTCCCGGAGGGTGCTGAGGGAGGGCTGGTAGAAGCTGCTGCCTGTTTTCCTTTGGGCTTTGCCCTGTCCTTGCCTGTTGTGGCTGTGTCTTGGACATTTTGCAGTCATGACTTAGGGAAGGGAGGGTGACTGCAGGCTTGGTCCCACGAGTTCTAGCAAATCACTGATGACCTTGGGGAGTTCTTGGTCCTGACACAACTTCCCCTCTGGGTCATTATTCTCCTTTTTCTTCTTTAGTAGGCTTGGTTATCCTCGAGTCTTTATGAATTTTTAATGCATCTCATAATTCTTTAAGTCTTACTAGGTCCCTCCTCATGACTGTAGTGAGTGAGAGAAGGTGATGGGCTGTCTGACTGTGCTCATCACTGGGGTTCATTCTCGGGGTAGCCTTTCCACAGTGAGTTCTTTCCTGCTCTTCAGGTGTATGGGTCGGCAGACTCTATCATCAGCAAAAATTCACCCACATGAAGCTCTGGGCCATGTCTGGAAGAAGGAAGGTTTATTCCTTTCATTTCTATTGTTGTGATAAATTACCATGAAAAAAATCAACTTAGAGGAGAAAGGAAGTATGCTACCTCAAAATTTCAGATTACAGTTCACTAAATCAGGGAAGCCAGAGTGGCAGGACAGTGAATTTGTGCATGCTTCTGTGCTTCTCTTTGCCATCTCCACTCAGTTCGGGACTAAGCCTAGGGAATGGTGCTGCCCACAGTGGTTTGTATTCTCACATCAGTCACAATAATCAACAGTTCTCATAGCATGCCCACAGGCCAAGCTTATCTAGATGGTCCCTCACGGAGACCTCTTCCTAGATAAATGCAGATTTTGTTGAGCTGATAATTAAAACTTACCATCCCAGAAAGGGAAGGGGCCTATGTCCCCTGTGGGCTGTGGGTATGCTGGGGCAGAGATGTTATTAGAATGGCAGGTTTGAGCACCCTTCAAAGAGCCACCAGGGCCCAGGTACTCATTCTGTGAGTCCTCAGCATTCTGTCACTCAGAATTCTGGACAGTAGTCCTGGGCCACGCCTCTCTGATCTCCAAAGATGCTAGATGTAAACAGTCTCTGACGCAGCCTCCTGTAGAAGAGTCAGGGCAGTTTCTTTAATCCCAGCCACACTCTGACGGAATGCAACACCACACTGAGTCTCCCGTAGGCCTACATGCTCCACTGCTGCACCCTTAAGGACTGTTTGATGCCCTTGACGGTTCTATAGCATACTTAGAAAGTCTGCCTGCAGAACTGAGATCCCATAACCCTCAGCAGCGCCCGTGATAGTGTCTGTGGTTTCACCGTCGGCGTGCCTCTAAATTCCTATGTTGAAGCCCAGGAACCAATATGGCAGAATGTGGAGTGAGGCCTGTGGGGTGATTAGGTCACGAGGAAGAGCTCATGAATGGGCTGAGGCAGGTCCCTAGAACAGCCACACCCCTTCCTACTGTGTGAGGGCACCAGAGAGAGAACCTTCACTCTCCCTACCTCTGCCTTGATCTCAGATTTCAGTCCCAGAACCAGGAGAGACAAATGTGTGCTGTTCACTAGTCACAGAAGCAGCTTAGGAAGACCAACACACACACACACACAGACACACACAATGCATACATATACACATCTGTATACGCAAATGTACACACACCCACACCCCATAATGCATACACATACACACACATACATACACAAGTGTATGCACACACACATATACTTCTCCATACATATCACACACAAACACAACGTACATGCATACACACGTGTTCACATCACATGTGCATGCATACCCACATGCCCACATGGGTGTACATCACACAGGCGCACGCACACTCTGCACCCTGCTTTCCTCCTTTCCCCCTCTGTGCTCTTTTTACCTCCACTGGGGCACTTCATTCACATGCGTGTTTTACATCTCTATAAAAAGACTCCCGAGACTTCCCTGTGTTCTCCTTTGGATTCTTCGAGGCCCGCGATGTCAGCTGAAGCCGTGGTACGGAGAGGCTAAGCTGACGGATGGGTGCATTACTCTACTGTTTTTCTAGGTCTTTGAGGTGCACCTGATCTGGGGTTCACCCGCCTGTGGGGTTCACAGAGATGTCCCCAGCTCTGTGGTCTCCACCCCTGCCCTCCACATCCTAACTCCCAGCTCTTCACCGTCTTTCCCAGCGAACCAACCCCTCGAATGTGATGCCCATCCTCATCTTTGCTCAGGGGAAACTCAAACTACACTACCCAGGAGTCCCTGTCATTGCACGCATGCTCCGATGTGCTGCACCTTACGCTCAGCCACCGCCACTTCTTCCGCTCGGCCGGCTCAGGCCATCTGCCTGACTTGTTTCTACCTTGCAGAGAAGGAGACCCAAGCACAGACTTGAGGTGACATACTGGAGGAGGAACAGTGAGGAGCTGGCCGCGCCCGAGTTCTAACCCTGCATGGTGTGATTTCCCCGCCTCTGTCCATGCTTCGCTCCCCTCTGTGATGTTGGATCCCTCTGCAGGCACGTTCTGTGGCCTTGGCAAAGGTCAGAGTGAACGATTACATCTCTCCTAGCACTGTTCACTGCAGTCAGGATGCAGAGTTCCAGGAGGCTGGTCCCCTCCCCAGTGTCCCTTCTGAGCTGTTTGTACACATATCCCCGATACCATGGCTACCCCACTGATCAAGTCTGGAGCCAGAGGTCTGCCAATCCACTATTCATGAGGATAGATGGACCGAGGCTCGAAAGAGGGAATGAGCTTCTTACTGGGCTCAGTAGCCCCAGGAGCCTCTTAACCTTCCAGGTACCCCATGGCATGGCTGTACGCTTTCCTGTAGCGGACAGTCTTGCAATATGCACAAATTGAGCATGGTTCAGAGTTTATGGCCATACAAAAGCTCAGGAGTCCTGTTTTATATGTCTGTTTTGCACGCCTTTAGCATCATAGAGGCTGAAATGAATTCCGCAGGAGAGTCAGGCTGCTCACAAGCGGAGCCAAGAATTTCCTGCAGAGGAGTTAACTCCACCTCTGGCAGCCACGGTGCACAGGGACAAAGGCCTGCAGAGCGTCCCACTCGGCCAGGGGCATCCAAGGGAGCTGTATTCTTGGGCCCCCGAGGGCTAATTTTCCCTTTTCCAGAAAACTGGGTGTGGAGCACGGCCGTGGAGTCAACTGATCACAGATGGTGAGGATCCTGGCATTTTCTGGAGTCCCGCTGGGCCACTTGATAGATGAGGCTGCTGAGCTCCAAATAGGTCAGCTGATGTCTCTGTCACGGAACGCCAGAGCCAGCAGTCTCCCCTGTCCAGGTATCGGAGGACTGCCGGCAAGGGACCTCTGAGCTGAGGTCCCTGCCTTAGGTTGTACTGGCCCTCTGTTGTACCAAGAACATTCTACCGCCCTTTGCTCTTAGAGTTTCCAAAGTCAGGGAAGAAAGCCAGACAACAGAGATGGCCCTGCTAAGGGTCACAATGACAGCAACTGCTCTTGATGGAGCAGCGACTCTTTACCGGTCCCCGGAAGCCTTCTGTACCCATGAAATCATGGCTCTGTCAACAAGGCCACCTTCAGAAGGAAATGACTGTAAGCAACGGCATTCCCCAGTGTCAAGTGTGATCTGGTCACTCTCCAGAAAGACCCACAGCCTAGAGCGATGTCCATCACCGTGGTCCACCTGCCTGGTGTTCCTTGGAAGATGCCTATACCCTGTGTCCTTCAGCACCTAGGTCTTTCGAGCCCTCTGGACATCCCAGACTGACCGTATGGTCCATTTAAACCTTCGGCTCACCCTCAGACTCCTGGCCATCAGACTATGGAAAAATAAATTCGTTGTCTAAGCCAAACAGCTGTGGCACTGTCCGCAGATCAAGCTGACAGACACAACATATGAGGCCATGGGGCCAGGTAGGTATAGGGGTGAGGTCAGGGGATGGGCAGAGACCTGAAGGATGAAGTAGAGCAGGGAGATAGCTTTATAGGCAGAGAGCAGCACGCTCCAAGCAGGGCATGGCAGAGGAAGACCATCTTAGGTCAGGATGTGTGTGTGTGTGTGTGTGTGTGTGTGTGTATATGTGTATGTATGTCTTTGTGTGTGTGTGTGTGTGTGTATGTATGTCTTTGTGTGTGTGTGTGTGTGTATGTATGTCTTTGTGTCTGTGTGTGTGCATGTGTGTGTGGGTGTATGTGTGTGTGTGTGTCTTTGTGTCTGTGTGTGTATATGTGTGTATGTATCTGTGTGTATGTATGTGTGTGTATGTGTGTGGGTGTGTCTTTGTGTCTGTGTGTGTATATGTGTGTATGTATCTGTGTGTATGTATGTGTGTGTATGTGTGTGGGTGTATGTGTGTGTGTGTGTGTGTGTGTGTGTGTGTATGTGTGGGTGTATGTGTGTGTGTATGTATGTGTATGTGTGTGTATGTGTGTGTGTGTGTCTTTGTGTCTGTGTGTGTATATGCGTGTATGTGTGTGTATGTATGTATGTGTATGTGTGTGGGTGTATGTGTGTGTGTGTGTGTGTGTGTGTGTGTGTATGTGTGGGTGTATGTGTGTGTGTGTGTGTGTGTGTATGTGTATTCTCCTCTAGAACCCTGGAGAAGCAGGAAATGTTGTGCTGTGTGACATCTTTAGTGACAGTATGAATGACAGGATCCATCCACAGTTGGGAACAGGTCAGGGTCATGTAGTCACAGTAAGAGAGCAGAGGCTAGACCTTCCAGAATACCCTTTCGTTTCACCTGTGAGCAGGAGGGGCCCATGTGAGACTCTGTTGCTCTGCCCAGTGACTAGCTAGCATCTCCTCAGCTGATTCCCTCGAAGTACTCCATGGTCACTTACGCTGGGGGCTGGAGGGGAAATGCTTTTGTTCATAAAAACAACATATTTCTGTGTTCAAAATGAGAGATTTGCCGTGTGAAAATTTATTATAAATGATTCTTCAGACCAGCTGGTGCCCTGGGGGGAATGGTAGGCTTTGCAGTGCCATAATAAGACTAAGTCTCCCTTCTGCCTCGGTTGGGTCTCGCTCTATTTTTTAGTCTCTGCCAACTGTGCACTGACACAGAGTCTCGTCATGTGGTGTAAGGCCAGCAGTAACTGGTTTGCCAGGCCAGGCAGGACACAGAGAATGCTGCTACCTAGGGGAGTTGTGGGGGATGCCGGGTCACCCACCCAAGAGGGCTGTGGAAGGAAATTCTAAGACATGTCATGATGGAGTTCCACCTGCACACAGTGTGGGGATGAAGAGTTATTTATTTATTACGTATGTGCAGGTGGGTATGTATCCATGTGAGTGGATGCCACAGGTTTTCAGGTTCCCACAGTGGCGGTGAGCTGCCCAGTGTGGGTACTGGACTTGGGGCCTATGGAAGAGAAATTATTTCTGTTATTGCTGAGCAATCTCTCCAGCCTCATCTATCTATCCATCCATCTATCTATCCATCTATCTATCTATCCATCCATCTATCCATCTATCTATCTATCCATCTATCTATCTACTATTTGATATTATTTATTCAGAATGTAGCTAAGTGCTCTATTCCTGAACTGGATCTTCATCCTTTCTTTTACTTTGAGACAGGCTGTCACTAAGTTGCCCAGGCTGAGTCTACCTCAAAAAGGCGTTGGGCTTAGTATCCTCCTGCCTCAGCCTACCAAGTAGCTAGGATGACAGGTGTGGTCACTAGAACCTGAAGGTGATGCCCCCTGCCCCAGCCCCCATCCATCCAGCCCATCTTCAGTGGATAACTCCTGAGGGAGTCCAAAACTCTTCCTCCTCTTCACAGACTGGTTCACAGCTGTGCACTGAGCAGGGATTTCGGGGGACTCAGACTACACCACCCTGTGCTGCTCCATGTAAGGAGACCCATGGCTCTGATTTCTTGGAGGTTGAGGCTCTTCTGGGTTCTCTGCTGCTCTGTCTGAACATAAAGGATTCTTGCAAAGGTTGCCCTGGCATCTTAGTGAAGAGGGTACCCAACACAGCCTTCACAGTCATCCCAGAGGGAGGCTGGGAGATGGCCCAGCAGTCAGAGCACCAGCTGCTCATGTAGAGGACACAAGTTCAGTTCCCAGCATCCACCTGTAACCCAGATCCAGGGGACCCTTCTCCATCTTTTGGGTTCACCGGTGCCCACACTCGCATGTGCAAATACCCACCCACCCACACATAAATTTTTAAATAATCCCAAAGTATCCAAAGCAAGCAGTGTCCAATAGTTGGGGAAGAGTTAGAGAGGGCTCCGTGTGCAGTGGGTGGGCCTGGGCCTCATAAACTCCATTAGAGGGTGGGAATCGGTGTGGGGTGTGGGAGGCAGTCCGCCAGCACCGCTGACTTCAGACGGAGCTTGTCATGTGGTGTGTGCAGCAGGGCCTGTCTGCCTGGGGGCAGCGGCTGCGGCTAAGGAACAGGCAGCCGTGCTGGGCCTGCCCTTGGGACTCATCAACCTCAGCTTCTATTTCTCTAACGTGTCAAGTTAGAAACAAAAGTCACTTTAACTATGTCCTCCCACAACAGAGATGATCCTGGCTAAGGAGCCCTGAGTGTCCACAGGACTGTGTGAGGGTGGGGGCCTCACTGTTGCCCTTTCTCCCTGATGGCGAGTCCCAGGCCCTAGCCTGGGTTGAGCACTCTGGCATGGTTTCTTCTGGGGTTTGGGATATGCTGGTGTCAAGGTTCTGCGCACAGGGCTTTTCAGTAAGCTGGACACATCGACCTCCACTCTTCTGATGTGCAGACCAAACGGCTCTGTGCACATCAAGTGCGTAGCCTGTGGCCTGAGAGCACACAGTAGGTGCTCACCCAAGCAGTCATGTTTGCTCTGATTGCTCTTCTCCAGGCTGGCCCTGCTACTGGAGTCTAAGAAATTCAAACTCAACTGGATGCGGGCTGATCAATGTGGGGGGCAAGTAGGGGGAAGGGGCCGAGTGGGGCGGTGGCATTGGAAGGGCTCTGCTCTTCTGTACTCGGAGTGGCCACACTCCAGTGCATCAGCCTGAGTGGCTACTACCCGGCGTCCAGCTTCTCCAAGGTCACCTCTCAGGTCTGTAGGGGAGCTGATGGCCTCCACTGCTGCCATGCTGCCATTGGAAGTGTGTATCAGACCCCAGGGAGGAGAGCTAGGCAGGGCAAGTCATCGGGGTGATGCGCCGGCTTTTACTGGGGCCCTTGTGCTGACCTCACTTCCTCCAATGGATCAGTGACCTCACCCTGGACTTTGCAGCCTGTTTTGGGGCCCAACTAGGGGATGTGGGAGCCTCAGCAGGGCCTGGCCAGTGGTCCCTACCTGACTGGGACCCAGGAAATTGAAGCTGTGGTTTTTCTCTGCTCCTGAGTGAACCAACAACCTTTGAAAATGTGGAAATCAAACAGCTGTGGCTCCCAGCGCCTGGTAAGGCTGCGTGGACTCACATCTCGTAAAACAGCAAATTAGATGGAAAATTGCCCTGGGTTCCTGTAAATGAAAATTACTATTTTTTTTTTATAAGCGGGGAAATGACCTTTATAATCATAACAAACCATTTGGGCTCTTCCTTTTGTAAACGCTCACAAGGCAATCCTGTCTGTTCACGCCAGACCCAGACAGTGTGTTCACGGAACCGTGCTTTGCACATTCAAACAGAACTGTAGCCTGAAGGCTGGTCCCTGCCTCTGGTTCCCATCCAAAGGGAACTTTGGGCCTCTACCAAGTGTTAGCCTCTGGGGCCGAGGCTGGCTTGGATGTAGGCTTGGTGAGGGACTCAGAATGATTCAACTACTCTGTGACTTCAAGTTGGTTGCTTGACGTCTCTGGGCCGTACTTTCTTCATCCACGGAGGAAGAGGGTTGAGTTCAAAGGGAGAGGGGCCACAGTCTGTGTCTCTGGATGCAGGCTAGGTGACGTCCATGGTGAAGCGCTGGTATCACTGTAGGGTCCAGCCTGTGCCAACTCATTCTTGTTCCCACATCCTCCTTGTCTTGGGACCTCACAAGAATATTTGGGAGGCAAGGCAAATTAGGGCGATGTTAGCAAATCCGGCGTAGAGCTGCTTAGTGGGGGCATGTGGCGACTTCTGGGCACAGTCTTGGTTGTCCGAGTGAGTGGGAAGCCAGGCTGCTACTGGCATCGGGCACAGGGAAGCCAGCAAAGCTTTCAGTATCCCATGGCGCACAGTGCAGCCCACCACAAAAGCTGGCCGGCCCCAACGTCACTGGTGCGGAGGAGACGATACTGGGCAGGATCCCGCCTAGAGTCAAGATGGCTGTCCTGCCCGGGCCTGGCTCTGTGATGCATGGTGTCCCCTCTCTCGGACCAAGTGTTCTTGGAGAAGGCTGGTGTGTCCAGAGTCTGGAGAGCAGCCTGGGTCAGGGAGCCGTGGGCTGGGGAGATGGGTGGGTACACGGGTCTGGGAGGTGGCACAGGCCTTGCAGGCTCTTGGGTGTGCGGCTGGACTTTGGCTCTCTGAGTCAAAGGGTGTGTGTGGTACCCCTGTAGCCCATCTATCTGTCCCCTCTGCAGGTGGGCTGGCAGGTACTGTGCCCATGCTTGGTACCTTGGGCCTCAGTGCACTGTAGGGTTTCAACTGGGTTACTACACAGTGGGCGTAGCCTGGGGTCATTCTGGCTGTGAGCCGCTAGAGGGCAGTGGCGCCGTTCCCGGCTGAGGTTAGTGCCTCTGCCTCCACAGCTGTAGTCAGCCAGTCTGGAAGGACAGGGCAAAAAAGGGCAGGCGGAAGGACCTCCTGCCCCTACCCCGACCCCTGCCCAAGACAAAGGAAGACCCACCTTGCCAGTGCTCGCTGCCCACAGTGTATCTGAGAAAGTGCCGCCCAGAGGGAACAAGGGACTTGCCAAGATCTCATGGAACTTGGTGGCTGTACCTGGCCCTAACCTTCTCCTGGCTGACCTGTCCCATGACCTTGGGGACACACATCATAGCAGGGGTAACACAAGACTGTGGGCTGGGGTACGATGTCCTGTAGGGTGTATCAGGTTGGTGGTGAGTGGGAGATGCTGGGAGAGGGGAGGGAGTAGTGTATGACCAGAGCAGGGGTCAGTTTGCTGACTTGCTCCTGCTCTGTTTTAACTCCCAACGACAAACCGCATTAAGGCGGCTTAAGTAACAGGGAGCATCCGGGAGCTGCGGTTGAGTTTTAAGCCTCTCCACATCAAGGCAGCTTGTCCTTGCAGCGACTTTAGTCCCAAAGAAAGGTCACACGTGCGGTGTTTGGGAAGTCCCTGTGCAAATATTTGCTAGTCAAGAAGCCTGTTTGCATATGTGAACCTTTTTATGATTTGATTACATTTGTCAAGGCCTCTCTCCGTAGCCGGGAGTTGCTTCAGATGGCTGGGCCTTTTTCTGTGGCTGATCAACACATCCAATCAGGCTTTGAGTCTTCAAGCTGTCTCTGTTTCCCCAACTCTTTTCGTGGTAGGATTTGCTGGAAAAATTATGCCCAGGCTCAGCAGCTACCCTACCCTGCTGCCTCAGTGTACCCTAGGATGGCAGGTGCTAATACACTGACTCTTGCTTAGGGCCGAGCGCCAGTCACCAGGTTCTGCACACTTAGACCGTGCTTCAAGCCACTCTGTTCTGTGGGTGTTATCATGAACCTCGTTTACTAAGGCGATGTGCTTAGAAGAGGCAGAGTTGGGATTTGAGCCCAGGCACCTGCAGAGGCCCCGCTGTGTGGTCCTGCCTTAGGACAGTCCAAAGTGCCCCTTGGCTGCTGGCCAACCCTCCCATCACCCACACTCTCCCTGTCCTTCTGTGTTCTGTCTGGAAGCTCTGGTGTGTGATTCCCCCTGATCCCCAGAAACTCTTCCTACTCTTGGGTGCCTTACCACCCATAGTGGCCCCTCAGCTTGTACCCTGGGTCCCTGTACCCAGCGAGGAAGTGACGTTTTTCTCCACTTCCAGTTACATGTCTGCATCTCTTGCTTACTTTACCAGTAGGCCTCCCTGGTCTTCCAAAGGCCCATGTGCACCCTCTTGCTGGCTTGCTCCCCACCATTGTGTAATACCATACACCACATGCAGCACACATGAGCAACTGTGTGCATCTCCCCCTCTCCCTGTAAATTAGAGGAGTAACTGGCGTCAAGGTCAAAGCCAACGTACTTGTACAAAAAGCCTCATGGGAACCATGACATTCCCCATGGCTTCCCACCAGGTGTCCCCGGCCCTACCTCCTGCCCATCACAGCCCTTACCTGGCCTCAGAAGGGGAGCATGGAAACACTTCAACTCCCAAACCTTGCAAAGTGGCAGCTGAGACATTCAGGCACCTGGGGAGTCTAGCAATCACAGGGCGACAACCTGACCAGCCTCGGGGGACCTCAACACCCATTCCTGCCATATGGCTGAGGCATCACCTTCTGAAGGGTCCACTGTGTCACTGTAAGGCGGCAGCAGTCAGCCCTGTCTCTGGTTCCCCTTGTGATGCCCTGAAACACTGGAGATAGTATGGATAAGTGTTATCACCTGTACACAGAACAGAAAGAAGCCACACAACAGAGCAGCAAGAAAAGACTGACCCCAGGTCTGAGGCTTGTGGGGAGGGGCAGGCTACTCTTCTTCTGGAGCACACTGTATCTCTTAGTTTTGTCCATGCTGGGAGCAGCCACTCTTTTCCTGGGGCTTGCTCTCCATGAACAAGAACTCCTACAGTGAGAGAGAAGCAGGGCGAAGCCCCTTTTACTGAGGCCAGACTTCAGTCCTTCCTGAAGCCAGGGATCACCTGGGCTTCACCTCAAAGCCAGGCTGCAGCCCATTGAGCCTGAGCCAGGAGGAGGGCTTATCAGCAGAGCCAGGAGGTCTGTGACTCAGATAAGAGGGATGGGGAGGGTCATCCCTGTCGATGGCACTGGCAGGGCCTGTGGCGGGGAGGAGCCATCTGGCTGCTGTACTTAGGGCTGTAGGAGTCAAGGACACCCACTCCTGACGCCATAAGGTGCTTTGCTTTGGAATGGGGTTTGTGTAGGGTTTTCTGTGGCTGCAACTAGGTTTTCCATCTTTGAAACTGCATTGAAATTAATTTTCTTTGCTCCACAGTTGCCTTCATGGTGACGTTCTTCCATCCCGAGGGAGTTCCAACGATTTTGCAGCGAGGACATCTTCATTATCTCCTCACTTGTAATCAAGAGGAGAGCATTCCTTTTAAAAACACGTTGCTCCCGGCTCCAAGCCCTGGATGTCTTTCTGAGCTCTCATCTGATGCTGAGCAGGGGGTGAGTGCTGGTTTAGGAGGGACCTGGTGGTCCTGGGTTCCATAAGAGAGCAGGCTGAGCAAGCCATGGGGAGCAAGCCTGTGAGCAGCACCCCTCCATGGCCTCTGCGCCAGCCGCTGCCTCCAGGTTCCTGCCCTGCTTGAGTCCCTGCCCTCATCGCTTTTGATGATGAACTGCTACACGGAACCGTGAGTGAGATAAACCCTTTCCTCCCCACGTTGCTTTTGGTCGTGGTGTTTCATCGCAGCGATTGTAACTCTAAGACAGGCGTCGGTCGAAGGACACAGTACTTCATTCACTTGATCCCGCCAGGGTAAAAGCGCTTGCCGTCAAGCCCGGCAACCCAAGTTCGATCCCTGAGACTCATATGAGGCAAGGAAGGCAACAGTGCCTGGAGGCTGTCCTCTGACCTGCACATGGGTACCTTGACATATGTGTTTGCATGTGTAAACACGCAGTAAGTCATCCAGAAAAATGCAATAGTTAAAAAATCATTTAGGTAAAAGGAGAAAGTCCGAAGGACCTAGCATCCAGCCTGGGGAGTCCAGTTAGCGGCCGTGGGCTATCAGGTTGAAAACTGCAGGTGTAAACGACCTCTCCGTGGGTCGTCTCTGGCTTGTGGTAAAATGCGTTTGCTAATTGGCTTGGCTTAGCTACCTCACACTGTTCAGCCCTTGAGAACAAACAAGGCTTTCTTCAACTCCATGTGCAAGGAGGGCCTAGCGGAGTTCTCCTCAGCACCAGCCTCGTGTCTCAAGACACATTTTCCTGTTTGACGGACATAAAATTAGCGCATTGCTTGCAAATGCCTCTCTGTTTATTGGAAAGACTTAATGAAGCGTTATTATTCATGTATTGATTGTTTTTGACTTTTTTTGAGGCAGTGTCTAACTGCAGTCCAGACTCTCATGGCAATCCACCTGCCTCAGCTTCCTCTCATACATTTAAATGACCATTATGATTTTTCTTGTAGACGAAGTAGCCTGTGGTATGACCACACCTACATGCAGGCTGTGCCTTTCCACACCAACGAGGAGGATCAAGACAGCCCCGACAGTTATCCCTGAAGCCACTGCACAGGACCTGATTTAGACAATCTGTCATCGAGACTCTCGTCCCGGATGACTCTAGTTGGTGTCAAGTTGACCAAACTCATCTTCACAGCTGTGTAGCTTCCCAGGCCTTGGGGAAGGGTCCCATTGCTGTTCTAGTGACACCACCTGACACTGTTGTCTGTCTCGGGATTGTCCTGACCTGGCTTGGGGCTGTAAAGCTGCAGTGGAGACCAGAGAGCCACAGAACTACATCCCGTATCATATTCCCTTGACCTTGCTCCACGGCCAGAACATTCTCGACAAATAAGTAGGGCTACATTTCAGGATCTTGACTACAGACATTCTAGAATTGTGTCTGCAATGCCCAATAACTCATGGGCCGCCTCACCGTGAAGGGGAATAAAGCTAAGTTATTGCTGCTGATGCAGCCGTTTTCCTCAGCCCTGAACTCTGTTTTTCTATTTTTTCCTTCTCCTCTAACAGTTGATCGATGTCAGGATGGTCCCCCTCTCTGTCCTGAGAGCTCTTGATCTGCTGCTCCGTGGACCTGGACATTTCTGCAGACAGGGCCGTGGCTTTGTACACTCAGCATTTTTGTCCAGACTCGGCTTAAGCCATGGAATCTTTGTCTAATAATCCTTGTCGGGTTTAAATTGCCCCTGGGCGCGAAGTGCCTGCTGAGCTCAGCCGAGGGCTACGAGGAGGCCCACACTGACGATGAAATGCTTAGCGGTACCTGGGAACGAAGATAAGGCTCCGCTCAGGGCTCAGCTGCTGGTGATAGTCCACGGAGTCATGCTTTATGGAAGAGCTCAGAGCACTGCGAGATGAATGACCTTGCAATGTGTGTGACTGTGTGTGCGTGAGTGTGTGTGTGTGATGTGGGTGTGTATGCGTGAGTGTGTGTGACTGTGTGTGCGTGAGTGTGTGTGTGTGAGAGAGGGTGTGTGTGTATGTGTGCATGTGCGTGAGTGTGTGTGTGTGATGTGTGTGTGTGCGCATGAGTGTGTGTGACTGTGTGTGCATGAGTGTGTGTGAGAGAGGGTGTGTGTGTGTGTATGTGTGCGTGTGCGTGAGTGTGTGTGTGTGAGTGTGTGTGATGTGTGTGTGTGTGCGCGTGAGTGTGTGTGACTGTGTGTGCATGAGTGTGTGTGTGTGAGAGAGGGTGTGTGTGTGTATGTGTGCATGCGTGTGTGTGTGACTGTGTGTGCGTGAGTGTGTGTGAGAGTGTGTTTGTGTGTGTATGTGTGCGTGCCTGTGTGCATGCCTGTGTGTGTGTGACTGTGTGCATGAGTGTGTGTGTGAGAGAGTGTGTTTGTGTGTGTGTATGTGTGCATGTGTGTGTGTATGTGTGCATGAGTGTATGTGTGCATTTGTGCATGTGTGTGTGCACGTGCACACCCGTGTGAGTATACAAAATGTCAATGTTCACCACATCAGCAAGAAGCAGTTGAGATGGGTTCTTCATCTCTTGGTCCATGTGTAAACCGTCTCTGAAGCCACAAAACCGGTGGGGTCATTCACCAAGGAACTGAGCTCAGACAGAGGGTAGGGGCCCGCCCTGCTGCGGAGTCAGGGAGGAGCCAGCGAGGCCGGAGGCTGAGGTGGAGTGAGTAGGAAAGGAGAACCTTGAACTTGGTGTAGAGCGTGCGCATGTGCGAAGGATGATGAGGAGGTAGTTAGCCAGGCCAGCGCAGTGACCACGATGATGGACATGCAAGAGGAAAACGGATTCAGGAAAGAGAGTTGGACATTGAGCAGAAGTTTCAGAGCACAAGTTACTCTTGGGCAATGGGAGAATCCCATGGGCTTCCAAGATGGTGGCTGGCGTGGGGTAGGAAGTTGTCCAGCAGATGTTAGTCGTGGAGGTCTGGAAGGATGAGCTACATCTGGCAAAGGCTGGGCTGGATGTGGATGAAGGTCGGGGTGGAGGCCACGGCCAGTGGGTCTCGGGACATCAGAGGAAGGATGGGAAGGTCACTTCAGCATGGTTGCCCTGGCGGGTGGAAGATGGCTTCAGCAGGAAGGGAGATGTGTCAGAACAGGTCCAGGGCAGAGGTCAGGAGAAAGCTTGTCTGAAATGGTGCTTCTTATCTCGGGAGAGGAGAATGGCTGGCTGGCTTCTCAGGCTGTGCGGGCACTGCATGTCCGGAGCAGCCCTGAATGCTTGGCCCCGAGGCGTCGACTTCCGGGGTCAAACGGAGTTGACTGGGAATCCCTGTGAGGGTGTTCAGTGTAGTTTCACTGTATGGGTTCGTATTTCCCTCAGATGAGCCTGTGAAATCTGTATTATCATCACCCCTACCTTACTGATGAGCGAAGTAGGACACAGAAGCTGAGGAAATTGCCCACAGCACATAGATACCCAGCTAAGCTAAGCTGGGCCCTGTCTCAGCTCCTCTTCACTCGGTCCCTTTGCTGGCTTCACTGAGTGATTCAATCAGTTGTCAAAATACAGCACTGGTTCTAACAGGTGCCAATCCTATGACAGGGACACTCCTTCAGATGGGAAGCCACGGGAGAACGTGATTGGCATACCGCTACTGAGGACAGAGAGAGTTAACAGTGGAGAGAGACCTGTGAGAAAACTGAACGATGGGCCCAGTCTGGAGGGCACGCGTGTCCTGCATATTCAGTCAATGTCAAGTGGAGATGAGCAGGTGGAGACATGAGCATACATGGAGAGACGGTGCTGACCAGTTCACTCTGGAGGGAGGTGCCTGGGTCAGGGGCGATGCTCTCACCCCTGGCTTGATGCTTGACTGGTACCCAGAAAATGGTAGCCTCGTTTGTTAGTTTTGAAATCTGCTGTGGGAGTTCATTTTTAGTTAATGTATAAAATAACTGTTCTGTGCACTGTTGGGTGAGGGGCTGCCTGGGCCTTGAGGTTGTGTCTTGTCTGCGGGTGTTGGATTTATGTGAGGACCTTTGATTGCTCATGATCTGCATGTGCTATCAGTAGACACCTGAGGAGTTCTAGATCAATAGAAACACCTGAGCTCAGATGCTCAGGGTTCCACTGTCCAGTATGGCGCTGGCCATGACGGTAGCTCCCTCTGCTGAGGTCTGGCAGAGTTTACACCAATGAAATGCCTCTGTGTCTCCTTGATGAGCGACACCGTGAATGTACTACTACAGACGTCCAAAGCAGGGGACCCCTCAGGAACGGATAACCTCATTTATAACTAACAGGTCCCAAACTTTCTACTAGGAGGAATTCTCCTTTCTGTGACAGCAGCCCCGCAGCTGCGTGGGGACAGAAGGCTCTCCTGGACAGGTCTGCCCATCACTGGTGTTCTTTCCCACTCCATCGTGTGGTCAGCTCCAGTCACACTCATGGTGGAGCTTCATGTCTGTGCCTTTGCCCCTCCGCCTACCAGTTCTAGACCCAGAATCCTCTGGGAAGCCCTGTGTCCCCTCCTGGACTCCCATGCCCCTCCCTCTGCTGCCTGAGTTTGTAGACCGTCTCCTTGGGCAGTTGTGAGAAGCAGCTCTTCATTTTCATTTCCGTTTCTGTGAAGTTCACGCCAGGCACTTGGTGACCATAGGAGAAATGAACACACGGGTGTCTGAGATGCTTACGTTAGGTAGGCCTGACCTAAGTGGGCTGCTTTCTCTCTTGAGAAATTCAAAGGGATTCTCAGAGCCACATGACTGACCAGGTCTTAGACACTCACCTGTGTATGGAATCCCTTCTCTTCCACCTATGAGTGGAGTTTGATGTCATTTAACCTTGAATTTGAGAATTTCTCACCACCGGAGACGAGGTTTGATGAAATGCCCCTCACTGTAGCAATGTCTTTGGAAAGACTCAGTAGGGTGGGGGGTACCCTATACCAGGTCCCATGTCTCTGTGTCAGTGGTGGTGATGGAGTCACAGGAAGTCATTCTGTGACAGTGTTATTTTCCTCCGTGCAGAGATTTTTCCTTGAAAGAATATGGCTGGCCCAGTTGAGTGCCTGCTCATGTTTGGGAAGTGCGCAGCCTTGCGGTTGTGAATGTGACCTTGTTTGGACATAGGGTCTGTGCTAAGGCTATCAAATTAAGATGACATTGGGGTCTAGAGGTGCAGGGTGCTTCCCTGAGGTCTCAGTGGGTGATGGTGGCCAAAGTTCAACACTCAGAGTCCCTGTAAGAAGCGAAAGACTGGAACAGAAACAGACTCAGGGAGGCTGCCATGTATCGAAGGGAGACTGAGGGGACTTGTCTAAGTTGCAGTGGCCAACCATGGCTGTGGAAGGCAAGGGAGAATCGTGTGTTGGTCTTCAGAGAATATGCACTCTGCTGCCCGTCGGCTCAGAACACTCAGCCTCCTGCACAGCAAGATGTCCACCCACCGGTGTGGCGCCTTGTTGCAGGAGCCCCACGACACTGGTGAAATGACCGACACCCATCAATCTTCAGAATCAGAGTATCTGAGGTCGCTCGAACAGCCTGGCCCGTGCAGCTCAGATCCCGACTCAACACACGCAGCACGTGCGCACACTCGCAGGACATAGGGCCTTTGCCAAGGCCCTACGTTGGGTTCCTAAGTTAGTGAAATCAGTGTGCTTTACCCGCAGGGGACCAACACGTGGAGAACACAGGCTTTGGGATCACCAGGCTTGGCTTCACCCAAGCCCCCCCCCCTCAGCAGCTGGTGGCCTTGAGCATGTCGAGTCACGCAACCCACCATTAGTCTCCTTCAGTGCGCACCTCAGCTGTGTAAGCTCTGAGCCCTGCGACTGGGAAGGGCATCCCCTCCCTGTGAGCACAGTGCAGTCTGTTCCCAGTGCTTACATTCAAAGGGACACTGTGTCCCCAGCAGAAGCTGGAGCATCTCCCTGCTTCTTAGGCACAGCTATTTATACAGACGGGGCGAAACAGACTCAGACACGGGCTTGATGGAGGGGAATCAACAATTGCATCATGGGAATGGCAGGTGCTCTGAGGGAAAGTGGGGACAAGCCCTCCGAGGCCACGTTGGGGTGATACGGCGGCACCTCTGTTTCTTGCAGTAACGGTTTATTTGGTGTTCATCACCCTTCAGTGAAAGGGTGGCTCCCTCGCACTACACAAAGGCCTTGTAAATAAATACATCGCAAAAGCAGTAAAAATGCTTTAAGGTGAGAGGAAGGAAGGAAGGAAAGCTTGTGGAGGAAGGGAGCACGGTGTTGAAGCGTCTTCTGGGATAAGTGGAAGCATGGTCCCATCATTTCATCAAGGCAGCCACAAAGACGCGGTGTCTTGCTGTTCCCAAGCTGCTTGCTCCCCAGGGAGAAACCTATGTGCTCTTTCCCGTTTGTGCCTCTTATACCGTGAGGGGCACGTAGGGGCCGAACTTCCGTGCTATGCACAAAGCGTGCTCTGCTGCGGGATCCTAACCGTGTTCCAGAAGGTAGAGAGGCATGGGCCGATGTAGCAGCTGCACCTAAGGGAGGCCTAGGGTGTGGTGACTCTGCTTTGCACAGCTTCAGGCGTCTGGGCGGTTCTCTCCACCCACCTGCTTCCTCAGCTCTGCCCATCTGGAGGACCCGTGCTCTCCAGGATCGGGTATTCTAAGGCACTGCAGTCATCCGAGAGGAACACCAAGTCCTGGAAAAGACAAGCAAGCAGTGAGCAGATTGCTGCTGTGGGTGTGTCTAGAGCCACGGGCAGGGCTAGGGTTCTGGCCACCCTCCAAGGCTGTCCAAGCTTCCCTGGTGGTAGGAACACAGTCAGGCCAGGAGGGCTGATGTCTTCCTTCTTCACGCTCTCATTGGAGTGTACTCAGCTCTGGTTAACCTGATGGGCAGATGGCTGAGTGGTGGGCAGAACGGATGGGTGCAGCCACTGCAGAGCAGCACCAGCCCCCCCTCCAGCCACTTCAGCCAGTGCACGCCATGCACCGGAAGGCACTCTGCTGATTTCAACTTCCCTTCTCCACAACGCACCAAGGGAGTTCAGAAACGAAGAGTCCAGATGGGAGGTCCTTACTCTGGCCGGGCAGGTGCTCCATGTGCACTCACATGCACTCTCCACATACTTCCTACACACACGTGCACACACACACATACACGCACACACACACACACACACACATACATGTGTATGTGTGCATGCACAGAAGATACTGAGGCGATAGCTCAGTAGGTAGTACCATTTTTCTGCACAAACGTGAAGACCTGAGTTCAAATCCCCAGCACCCATGTAAGGAGCTGCACATGGCTGTGCCCGTATTATTGCAGTACCGTGTGGAGCAAAGACAGGAGGGTATTTGGGGCTTGCTGACTGCTAGCCTAGCTCAAGGAAACAGGCAGAGAGTGGCAGAGCGGAACACTTGATGTCCCCCCTGGCCTCCACTTACATAATACACCAGACACACACCACACATACCCCCCCTTTCCCTTCCCCCCTCTCTGTCTCTCTCTCTTGCTCCCCTCCAACACCAGTATCTTTTTTAACGAACCTGAAATTTAAAATTGTATGTTTGGTCACCTTGCTAGGTACCTTAGAGAAGGACAGTCACCACAAGGGTGTAATTATTGGGACGCTCCCCCTGATGTCGCCAGATGGCCACTACGTCCCCAGCTCACTGTGAGGTTGAGGGAGTGACCCCACAGGGAGGATGGAAGCAAGGGCACAGCTTAGCATTGTATGGGGCTGTGGGACCACAGTGCTCCCCCAGCCTCTCTGAGGATGTCACTCACACCTAGACCCTCCTCCTCCCTGTCTCTGGCTCTTGCCTTCTGCCTTGAGTGTCTATGGAGTGGTCTAGGACTGAGCCTCCTGCAAGGCCTCCATGTGCAGCTGTGGGAGGCAAGGAGCCCCATTCTGAGTCCTGATCACTTAACTACTGATACAGAACGACTGGATGTCCTCCCCCCAGCCCTCCTCCCAGCCCCGCTCCCTGTGATGCTCAGAGCAGAAACGGGCTCTTGAGCGCCTCACGCACCCGCCTGCAAAAGGAGTTCATGATGGTGTACAGCTTCCGCACTCTGTCCTTCAGAGTGTCTACTTCAGCCATTTTCCAGCACTGAGGAGAGCTCACGAAGTCCCGCAGCTTGGCCAGCACACAGTAGTTCTGAGATGGGAACAAGAGAGGGCTATGGGAGAGGCAGGAGCCAGAGGACCAGGGACTGAGGGCTGTGGGAGAGGCAGGAGCCAGAGGGCCAGGGACTGAGGGCTGTGGGAGAGGCAGGAGCCAGAGGGCCAGGGACTGAGGGCTGTGGGAGAGGCAGGAGCCAGAGGGCCAGGGACTGAGCTCATGAGTCCTCCAACATAACACAAGACCTCTCCCCACCCCGGGTACCCCCCAAGGCCAGCAGCAGACAAGTTCGTACCCACCCTACCCCAAAAGGCAGCACTCTCTTACATGGATATCCAGGTAGAGCCGGGGCAAGTACCTCACACAGGAGTCCTGCAGGAAAAAGGAAATGGATGGGACATCTGTGAGGCAGCTTGACCACAGTCTGCTCCCTGCCAGCTGTTCCCGCCAATAGCCCCAGAGCTTGCCCCCCCATCCCCCACGATACCTGCCCTCTCAGACTCTTACTTCAGAGCATTTCCTTTGCAACACTGTGAATTGGGGCACCCATAAACACGTGTACAGGCATGCACAAACATATGTGTGACATGTTATAGTGCTGTAGATATAATGTGTTCCTATATGTAAGCTGGTTTTTAGCAGCTAGCTGTATAAAGGTTATATATGCAGATAAATAAGCTGATTGGATGGTGTTGATAAGTAGCTTGCAAAGCCACTGGTGCTATGAAATCCATATTTCAACACACAGACACACAGACATGACAAAGACCACCACCAGAACCACCACCACCGACCACCACCATTACCCTTATCATGGGTACTTGGAAGAGCAAAAGCCCCCCCTCCAATTGTTATAGCAGCAATTGCCTCTAGGTGGCAGGATCACAAACCCTGTACTTTCTTCTTTATGCAATTTCTTCTTTATGCAGTTTCCTACAGTTCTACAGATTACTGCTTTTATCACGAGACAGTAATGCATGCAATTTAACTTTTGAAAAGAAAGTGCAAAGTGTTAAGGTAATGTGAACCCCAATACCTGAGGAGAGCTGGGTCCTGTCTGAAGCATGTGCAGATAGCAGAGTGACAGGTTTAAAGTTTCCCCAGGCTCTAATGCGGTCGATGTGTTTGCTTCTATTAGAGATAAGCAGGCAGAGGACCCTGACTCCTCCTCCCTTGCAACACTGCTCAGGGGACACCCCGAGTTCCCGGGTCTTCCTCTGAGGATAGGGTCCTGCGTCTCTGTGGTCAATCCTCTAAGCCCCACTGCACCCGGGGGATGTTATTACCCCCTTCTTTGCAGAGGAGTCTGTGGCAGGGGTCTGAGTAATCGTCCCACCGTCCCTCAACAGATAAGGAGTGTGCCACCCGTTGGCACACGTTCTCAGTCATCAGGCTAATGACAGAACGGAAGATGCTTAATTCATTGATTCTGTGTAACTCTAAACTAGCTTCTGTAGGGAGCTGGCTTTATTATTTTATTTTTAATCTTTATTTATTTATTTTCCCAAGGCAAGAGAAGTAAGTGAAGAACTTACCTCCGGCTCCGAAGCTTGCAGGCTCTGGAAGTCTGCCATGATCTCATGGCTCAGAGTTAGCATCCGGGAGTAGCAGGTGGGGGGCGCAGGCTGGACTGGCAGAGGCCAGACCACCACAATCAGCAGTGGCAGCAACAAAGGCAGTGTCCCGGGCGCCATGGTGCCGGCTGCCCACTGCTGGGTCAACTGCCCCTTTAAACAGCTGCGGGGTGGGGTATCCAGGGCTCAGGCTCCCGCCTTCTTCCTGTAGGGCTAGGATGTGGCACACCCATAGGGTCTGGGACACTGGATTCTTTCAGAAGGAAGCTGTAATAAGGGGGGGGGCTGTTGCAGGGTTGGGGGGCTGGAGGCACCTAGAAGGGAAGCAGGCACTCACTTTCTACCAGAAATTTCTCAGGGCAGAAAGAGCAGTTGAGTGGGTCAGAGGGGAAAGGGGAGAGACAGAAGAATGGGAGCTTGGATCAGAGGCCAGGCAGGGCAGTCTTGGCCAGTGTCAGATGGGGACTGTTTTCAAGGGCTGGCTGGTCTCTGGAAGCAGGATTCAGGGTAGAGGAGGATGAGGGTCCCCTCATCCTTCCAGTCTACCAGGCAGGACAGTGCATAGGGCTGGGGTCAGGCAGACTGGGTACTGTCCTCTGTAGAGCAGCTGCGAAGCAGGTGGAGACTGTGGGACGCAGCTGTGGGCCTGGAGGAGAGGCTTCCCTGCACCTCTGGCTCTCCCCATGTGACTGTCACTGAGGACAGAGAAGGAAAAGCCTGCATCTTTTAAGGGCTGAAGCATCATGCAAGGGCAAAGCGCCACACTTAGACACTGAGATGCAGAATGGCTCCATCCCCTTTCTGGACACAGCCTTGGGCCAATTTCTTTTATCTTCTTCATGCTCCTACTGTGTGCCGGGGGCCAAGAGTCCCCAGCTCAGGCCACAGTGAGGGACCGTCAGGACGCCCAGGCAGAGCTTTCGCCAAGCACATTGCCACATCCGAGTCACCGAGACAGCCAAGCTAATGTGATGATGTCTCTAAAGCCTGACCTTCCCCAGGAAACAGTCCCAGGAGTGAGGGGAGACCCACAGAACCCCGTGTGTTGCTTAGAGACTGGCACACATCAGGGTAACTGCAGCAGCAGGGCCATGCTTCACAGTAAAGCAACACAGCGTGTGGGCCACTCTGTTCCCCCAGACAAGAAAACAGAGGGTCTCTGGGGAGTACGACACTGACTAGAGGCACCAGGGCTCCAGATCCATGTCTGGACCTGTCTGGCACCCAAACCTCTCGCTTCCAGGGGCCTGGCCTAGCTGCCCACTTGGTAACCTCAGCGACAGAAACAGAGCGTGCTGTTCTGGATGCAGGCAGGACTGAGGCAGCCGCAGGGATGGTTACCTGGCCCCGTGTTTGTGGGAGAATCCCTCCCCAGACCCGGAACCTGTTCCCTGTCTGTAAACAGGTGGCTTCACCCTGGGCAGTGTCTGCCATCCCTACCAGTCCCCATATTTTGTTTACCCGATTTCTGGTGCTGAGAGCCATGGGTGGGGATCCTAAGCGGCCCCTTCCTGTTTTGTAGGCAGCAGTGTGCTCCCTAAAATCCTTCAGAGAGTTGACCTCGGACCTGGGGCAAGCAGCGCTCAGTGTGCGGAACGTGTGTGTGCTGGGGGCAGATCACCAAACAGCCCCTCCCTTCTGTCGCAGTCTGCATACGCTGGCCTTACTGGCGCAGGGTCCGTGTGGCTCTTGGCAAATGCATCACCTGGCCAGGAAATGCAGGTCTGTGTGAGATGCCCCAGGACTTCTGGATGTGTTCAACACTGACCTCAAATCCAGGACACAGGGAGAACCCAAGCCAGGCTCCAAACAAGTCCCCTGCAGCATGTTGACGTCACATCGCTTGGGAGCATAATCCTCAGTGTGTTTGAGCTGAGACAAACGTGTCCCTGGAAGGCTGACCCTGTTCCTCCAGGCACCGTGTGGGGCTCTGAGAAGAGCTTCTGTTATGATTCAGATGAGCTCCAAGCTCCAAGATGGTTTCTAGTCCTGGCACTCAGAATTCGCAGGTCCTGGTTATGGAACGAATGAGTGACAGAGTGGACTCAGAGTCCACTCTTCATGGACACTGGTCCTGGATAAGACCTGGTTGATGTTGGAGCCCTGAGGGTCAGCATCCAGTGGTAGAGAAGGAATCAGGGTACAGGGTACCCATCCAAGCCCACAGGGACCGCACGTGAGGCTCTGTAAAATGACATGTGGGCAGACAGGGAGCTCCCCTACTCCCCTAGAACTGCACAAACCCTTCCTGCGAAGACAGAGCTGAGAAGTGGCAGTCTTTGAGGAGCCTGTCTGGGTGCACATGTGGTATCTATCCCCTCTGAGGTTACAGGGACACCCAGTGTCCCACACGTGAGGTGGTTTGTGCGTCCTGAAGGGCTGCTCCTCCTCCCCGGTGGAGAGCCATTTTGCATGTGTGTTCACTTATGTGTGTGTATGTTTATGTGTGGAGGCTCTCTGCTTTGTTTTTCGAGACAGGACCTCTCGTTGACCTGGAACTGCCAATTCAGCTGTACTGGCTGGACATTGAACTCCAGGGAATACGTGCTCTGTTAATGACCTTGAGTGTTCAGAGTCTGGGTCCTTTTCCTGGAAGAAGACTATCTGGCTTTCAGATGGGCATGCTCTAACAAGATGCTGGTGGCCAAGGAAATGTTCTTTCTTCAGCCCCAAGGGTTTATGGGAAGTCCTGAGAGGACCATAAAGAGATGGGATGTCACTGTTTGCTCTGGCCCTGTGTAACTGGGCCAGAACACAGAACACCCAACCCACACACTCTCTGCGTACCTGTCTTATGGTTATGAGGGCACCCAAGGTTGAAATGGCCATGTCGATACCAATGCTGTATCATCCCCAGCCAGTGATCATCACGGCCAGTGATGGAGGGGCCCAGGGCAGGAGACAGCACACCGAGTCAAAGCCAGCACAGGAGGCCACCTCCAAAGCAAAGAGCCACCTCTGGGTCTCCTCACTTTTCCTGTAGTTGAAGTCAGGACCAGTGATTGGTGGATGGTCTCGTCCTAACGGAGACCGTCAGTTTGTCCTGGGGTGGGGAACTGTACTGCAGTCAGCCAGGACACGGTTTGCAGGGTTCCTATCGAGGACAGCATTTTTCTGTTTGTGGGACATGTTTTGGAGCTATGGCTGTGTCGCTCTTGGCAAAGCCAAGTGGAAAGTTGACCCACCCGGTCCCAAGTGAAGGAATAAAGACAAACACTGGCCTCCGCTGTGGGCAGGGATTCTGAAAACATCATCATTTGGAAGAAAGAACTCCAAATGCTCCTAAACATGGGTTCAGGCTTTGCTGGGCAGTGGCCTCAAGAGGAGGGCTACTCCAACCTCCCCCCCCAAGTGCTGTTGCTGCAGAGAGGACTTGGCAGAAGCCTTCCAAGAAGAGGCCTGGCTTAGTGGAAGACCATGGACTTGGATGATACAGACTTCAGCCATGAGCTCACTCTTGTGCTGTGAGACCTCGGGTCTTGTCATCACCAGGCTCTCTCAGGTGGGGGTGGGGCAACTACATCAAACACGTGCAGACACCAGGAAGACACCGGATGGTGGCCACTCTCTCTGAGGACTCCCAGTGAGTACTGAATAGCAGATACGTCCAGTCTCTTCGCTCCCGCATCTAGGTCGGGACGGAACACCCTTAGCCCCCTGAAGGTACGTACAGCCCCGAGGGTTATCCTGGCAATGCCATGGTGCAGGAGGTGATGGGTTTTCTTGCCAATCAGAATCTTCCGGAACCTGTGCATGCTCAGTGTGTACCTGAATATCTAGATATGCATACAGTGGAGACACACATGCATGTTTGGTGTGTGTGTTACAGATCTCGGTCTCCACTGTCAGTGTCTATCCCTGCCTGCCTGTTTATCTGTCCCTGACCACATTTATCTTCTATCGCCTTCCTATCTATCATCTGTCATCTACCTACTTATCCATTTATCCTCTGTCTTCTTACCTACGACTGATCTATCACCTATCTATCTATCTATCTATAATCTATCATCTACCTATCTATCATCTCTATCTATAATCTATGTATCTATCATCTATGTATCTATCATCTACCTATCTATCATCTATTCATCTATCTGTCATCTATCATCTATCTATCATCTATCTATCATCTATCTATCTATCATCTATCTATCTATCATCTATCTATCATCTATCATCTATCTATCATCCTATCTATCATCTATCTATCTGTCTATCATCTATCTATCACATCATCATATCTATCTATCTATCTATCATCTATCTATCTATCTATCATCTATCTATCATCTATCTATCTGTCTATCATCTATCACATATCTATCTATCATCTATCTATCTATCTATCATCTATCATCTATCTATCATCTATCATCTACCTACCTACCTATCACCTGTCTATCTACCTACCCATGTGTCTTAGTCACTGTCCTATTACGGTGAAGAGACACCATGACCACAGCAACTCTTATGAAGAAAAGCATTTAATTAGAGTCAGCTTACAGTTCAGAGGTTTATTCCATTATCCTCAGGGCAGGGAGCATGGCGGCATGCAGGCAGACATGGCAGATGAGACCTTTACATCCTGATCTGCAGGCCGCAGGAAGAGAGAGACACTGGCCCTACTTGAACTTTTGAAACTCCAACACCTACTCCCAGTGACACACCTCCTCCAACACGGCCGCACCTCCTCATCTTTGTCAAGTAGCACCACTACCTGATAACCAAATATATGAGCCATGGGGACCATGCCTATTCAAACCACCACACTGCATTGAAATGGATCATTTGAAGGCATTGGCTCACGCTTTTGTGGAATCTTGGCAGGCGGGCGGGCAGCTGGGCGGGCGGGCGGGCGGGCAGGTGGGCGGGCGGGCGGGCGGGCAGGTGGGCAGGCGGGCAGGTGTGTAAGTGGGCAGGAGGGCAGGTGGGCAGGCGGGCAGGCGGGCAGGCGGGCAGGTCTGTGGTGGGCAGGCGGGCAGGTGGGCAGGTGGGCAGGCGGGCAGGTCTGTGGTGGGCAGGCGGGCAGGTGGGCAGTCGGGCGGGCAGGCGGGCAGGTGGGCAGTCGGGCGGGCAGGCGGGCAGGTGTGTAAGTGGGCAGGTGGGCAGGTGGGCAGGCGGGCAGGCGGGCAGGCGGGCAGGCGGGCAGGTGTGTAAGTGGGCAGGTGGGCAGGTGGGCAGGCGGGCAGGTGTGTAAGTGGGCAGGTGGGCAGGTGGGCAGGTGGGCAGGTGTGTAAGTGGGCAGGTGGGCAGGTGGGCAGGCGGGCAGGCGGGCAGGCGGGCAGGCGGGCAGGTGTGTAAGTGGGCAGGTGGGCAGGTGGGCAGGTGGGCAAGTGGACAGGTGGGCAAGTGTGTAAGTGAGCAGGTGGGCAGGTGGGCAGGTGGGCAGGTGGGCAGGTGGGTAGGTGAGCAGGTGGGCAGGTGGGCAGGTGGGCAGGTGGGCAGGTGGGTAGGTGGGCAGGTGGGCAGGTGGGCAGGCGGGCAGGTGTGTAAGTGGGCAGGTGGGCAGGTGGGCAGGCGGGCAGGCGGGCAGGCGGGCAGGCGGGCAGGTGTGTAAGTGGGCAGGTGGGCAGGTGGGCAGGTGGGCAAGTGGACAGGTGGGCAAGTGTGTAAGTGAGCAGGTGGGCAGGTGGGCAGGTGGGCAGGTGGGCAAGTGGGCAAGTGGGCAAGTGGGCAGGTGTGTAAGTGAGCAGGTGGGCAGGTGGGCAGGTGGGCAGGTGGGCAGGTGGGTAGGTGAGCAGGTGGGCAGGTGGGCAGGTGGGCAGGTGGGCAGGTGGGCAGGTGGGCAGGTGGGCAGGTGGGCAGGTGGGTAGGTGGGCAGGTGGGCAGGTGGGCAGGTGGGCAAGTGGGCAAGTGGGCAGGTGTGTAAGTGAGCAGGTGGGCAGGTGGGCAGGTGGGCAGGTGGGCAGGTGGGCAGGTGGGCAGGTGGGCAGGTGGGCAGGTGGGCAGGTGGGCAGGTGGGCAGGTGGGCAGGTGGGCAGGTGGGCAGGTGGGCAAGTGGGCAAGTGGGCAGGTGTGTAAGTGAGCAGGTGGGCAGGTGGGCAGGTGGGCAGGTGGGCAGGTGGGCAGGTGGGCAGGTGGGCAGGTGGGCAGGTGGGCAAGTGGGCAAGTGGGCAGGTGTGTAAGTGAGCAGGTGGGCAGGTGGGCAGGTGGGCAGGTGGGCAGGTGGGCAGGTGGGTAGGTGGGCAGGTGGGCAGGTGGGCAGGTGGGCAAGTGGGCAAGTGGGCAGGTGTGTAAGTGAGCAGGTGGGCAGGTGGGCAGGTGGGCAGGTGGGCAGGTGGGCAGGTGGGTAGGTGAGCAGGGGGTCAGGGGGGTAGTTGGGCAGGTGGGCAGGTGTGTAAGGGAGCAGGTGGGCAGGTGGGCAGGTGGGCAAGTGGGCAAGTGGGCAGGTGTGTAAGTGAGCAGGTGGGCAGGTGGGCACGTGGGCAGGTGGGCAGGTGGGTAGGTGAGCAGGGGGTCAGGGGGGTAGTTGGGCTGGTGGGCAGGTGTGTAAGTGAGCAGGTGAGCAGGTGGGCAGGTGGGCAGGTGGGCAAGTGGGCAAGTGGGCAGGTGTGTAAGTGAGCAGGTGGGCAGGTGGGCAGGTGGGTAGGTGGGCGGGTGGGCAGGTGGGCAGGTGGGTAGGTGGGCAGGTGGGCAGGTGGGCAGGTGGGCAAGTGGGCAAGTGGGCAGGTGTGTAAGTGAGCAGGTGGGCAGGTGGGCAGGTGGGCAGGTGAGCAGGGGGTCAGGGGGGTAGTTGGGCAGGTGGGCAGGTGTGTAAGTGAGCAGGTGAGCAGGTGGGCAGGTGGGCAAGTGGGCAGGTGTGTAAGTGAGCAGGTGGGCAGGTGGGCAGGTGGGCAGGTGGGTAGGTGAGCAGGGGGTCAGGGGGGTAGTTGGGCAGGTGGGCAGGTGTGTAAGTGAGCAGGTGAGCAGGTGGGCAGGTGGGCAGGTGCGCAAGTGGGCAAGTGGGCAGGTGTGTAAGTGAGCAGGTGGGCAGGTGGGCAGGTGGGCAGGTGGGCAGGTGGTCAGGTGGGCAGATGGGCAAGTGGTCAGGTGGGCAGGTGGGCAGGTGTGTAAGTGGTCAGGTGGTCAGGTGGGCAGGTGAGCAGGTGGGCAGGTGAGCATGTGGGCAGGTGGGCAGGGGGTAGGTGAGCAGGTGGGAAGATGAGCATGTGGGCAGGTGGGCAGGTGGGCAGGGGGTAGGTGAGCAGGTGGGAAGATGAGCATGTGGGCAGGTGGGCAGGTGGGCAGATGGGCAAGTGGGCAGGTGGGTAGGTGAGCATGTGGGCAGGTGCTTAGGTGGGCAGGTGAGCAGGTGGGTAGGAGAGCAGTTGAGTAGGTGGGTAGGTGGGCAGGTAGGCAGGTGAGTAGGTAGGCAGACTGGACGTCCAGAGTGGAGTTGGCACCCAGGATGCAGAGTTCTCTCCTGCTCAGTAGCCTCAGTGTACCTTGATCAAATGGCTAAGGCCCACATACTTATGGCAAGCATTCTGATTTACTCCAAACCTATGATTCAAGCACTACTTCTGCCTAAAAATTATCTGAGCACCATGGTCCAGGGAAGTTAGTGTATAAAATGGCCACTGGACTGTGTAATCCTGGGTAAGTCCCAGCCTACTTTTCTGATATCCTGTCCCTGGGCTTTATTTACTGTTTGGGTCTGTTCTCTACTCTAAATGAGGCTTTAGTGCTCTTAAGAGCCCTATTGTCAGAGTTCTGTGCTCTCTCTGCTGGGGGTGGGGGCAAGAGTTGGAGGTGGCCAGCTGTGGTTGTGGGTACGCCGCCAGAGTGGAGCCCATAGGCTCAGTGAGCTGTGCTCAGAACCAAACCCAGCAGACCTGCAGCTTCTAGCAAGTGCTTGATCTCTGACTGAGCTCCTGATCAGGGCTGTGAGACTTGGCATGGGGTCACCATGTTGTGCACAGTCAGGGACACTCCACAAAGCCAACCTCCACGAACAGTGTCTGCAAGGGTGGCGGTCCTACCATACGTTAGAGTGTGTAGAGCTTGGATCATTCTTCCTTTGCTTTGCCTGTGGGAAGCCAGAGAATTCACCTAACATTCTGCTCAACATGTGGACAGCTCTGATAGACTGAGCAGACAGGCCTGGGTGTCTGTCATAGGTGGCATCCTCTCAGCTGGAGCTAGTCAGGAACATCTATCTATCCTTAAAAAAAATGCGTATGGGTGTTTTGACTGAATGTACGTCTGTTGCCTGCAGGGGCCAGAAGAGGGCATCAGATCCCTGGAGCTGGAGTTAAGGGTGCTTGTGAGCAACCATGTGGATCCTGGGAACCAAACCTGGGTCTTCCAGAAGAGCAGCCAGTGCTTTTAGCAATGGGGCCGTCTCCCAGCTCTCAGAGCATCTGTCTTTGTAACAGAGGGAACCCATAAATGCACTCTGCACCGTGACAGGTGCCTAGGGCTGCGCTGTCTTCTCCGCTCAGGAAAAGATGCTCTGCAGGGAAGTACGCACGGTGGGAAACATACCGCTCCATGTTTCCTATCCAGGGCAGCGAGGGCACGTAGGTGCTATCTGGCCACCACTACCACCTTCTCCAGAGCCTTTGCATCTTCCCTGACTCAAGCTCTGCTCCCATGGAACACGAACTCCACCCCACCCCTGGTCTGCTGCTCCCCAGCCCCTGGCAATGGCTGGGCTACTTTAAATCTTTTAGAGATCCGGCTTGACTTAAAGGCTTAAGCTCAAACCTGAGCCACACACTGCACTCATGGCTCTGCCCGTTCTGCTGTTTGCTGAAGGAACGACTTCCTGGTGTTTTCTCAGTGAGAGGGCCACAGCACTGGCCCCCTCGCAAGGCCCGGAGAGACGCTGGAAAAACTTCCTTGATTTCTGGTTTGCCTACAATGGTTGTGTGTTTCTGGGGTACAGCACACACTCACACACACCTTACACTGAGCAGTAGTCAGATTAGGGTAGTAAATGTGTCTCTGACCTGTCCTTACTGTTGATTGTGAGATCATGCAAATGAACTCTGCAGAGGACTAGCTTGTCCATATACCCAAATCCCCCAAATCCCCCCCCCCCTCAGTGCCGGGTGTAGGTTAAGCACTGGGCTTTTCTGTTATCTTTATGTAACGCTAGCCCCATTAACTGAGTTCCAAATGCCAAACACAAGCGCACACACGAGACCCTGAGGGTTTTGGGGCCAGGGTCTTGGCATGCCTGCCCAGAACATGGGGCCCAACAGGAAGGAGGAATGAGTGAATGAATGGTGCCCTTTGTAGCTTCCCCTCCTGATGCAGAGGGCCACACAGATCTGCAGCTGCAGCCTAACCACGCCCACCAACCTCCCCCAACCTTCCTTGCTGGTTGGGAGCCCTGCTGCCCCTTCTGCAGCCCCTGCAGGCTGCTGCTTCTGAGAAGCCAGGTTCCCTCCCTTGGGAAGCACTTTGAGTGTTTTGGCCTCTGGCCTTCCAGGAAGTCCCGCAGCCAGCGCACACCCAGGCCAGGAAGCAGAGAGAAAAATGTAAATCTCGGACGGAAAGCCCAGGCATGGACCACTGCAGAGACTGGCACTGCTGCCCTAGGGTGTTGGCACAGTGAGCTGCGCTAAGTGCGACCTCCAGGTTTTATAAACATCGTGTTTGAATGGTTCCTTTCTTCCCACAGCAGCAGGCATGGTTTTAGGGAGTGGGGTTTGCTGGTGGCATAAGTAAAGGAGTCAGGAAGGGTCAAAAGGTCATTGTACAGAAGGTTGCCACTTCCAACCCTTTCTTTCTCTTTACAGTCGCCCTGGTGGGTATAAAATCCTCAGATACGCCACAGCTCTGAGTCAGAAGAGGTGGCAGGTCAGACAGACATTATCCTGCCTGGTACTGACTCCAGGCCAGAGGCTGAGGAGGTGCAGACACTGCACACAGAGCCCAAACTCCTCATGCTGTGGGCGTCCCCAGACTCCCTCACTGGGGAGACCCAAGTGCATGGACACTCTTCCAGGCCCCGGGTATCAGTGTGGGTGTTACATAGGTGTTTTGTGAATTGAGCCTCGTTCACTGCTGCATTGACGACGTAAGGTCCCAGGGCTGCGGAGACGGCCCCGGTGACAAGGTGCTCGCTGGGCAAGCGTGAGGACCTGGATTCAATCCCCAGAACCCATATGGAAGGAAAAAAAGGCCAGGCACTGATGGCACATATGTGTAACCCAGCACTGGGTGTGGGGGGTAGAGACAGGTGGATCCCTGAGCCAGGCTAGCCTAACGGGAAAACCCAGGTCAGCAAGAGACCCTGCCTCAAAAACAAAGAAGCAATCAACTCCCCACCAACCAAAAAATGTGGGTGTTGTGAGGAAGAAGCACTTCTCTCCGGGCCCAAATTCCATCCCCAGAACCTCACATGGTGGGAAAGAGAGGAACAAGTCCTGTGGTGGTCCTCTGGTCTCCACACAGGCACACGGTGTACCGCCTCACACGGTCTCCATGCACACGGTGTACCGCCTCACACGGTCTCCATGCACACGGTGTACCGCCTCACACGGTCTCCATGCACACGGTGTACCGCCTCACACACAAGGAAGTAAGAACTAAAAAACCCAAGGGATGACACCCAGGGCGCGCTCGCTCTCTCTCTCTCTCTCTCCCTCTCCCCCTCTCCCCATCCCTCTCCCTCTCCCTCTCCCTCTCCCAGGACACACTCTCTCTCTACCTCTACCCCCCCACACACACACAAACACATCATAAATCTTTGAATACATAACAAAACTATTCAAAACAAAGAAGAAAAGGAGAAAGAGAAGACAGTCTCTCCCCTCTCTTCTTAGTGCACAGATGTCCCCGGGTCACGCATGCGCCAGCTGACCCTCATCCTCTCCTCTCCCCCCTTATTGCTTGCTTATTGACTTGTTCACGACCCAGAGACTGTCCAGGGGCGAATGACATCTTTCTCACCAGGTCTACTGTAATGACCTTGTGTAAGTGGGCTCTGAGACTTCACAAACAAACCTATCACTATCCTTCAGCCTCTAACACACTAGTCCTGAGTTGGAAACTCCAACATCGTCTGTGTCTTCCTTTCCCCTCATGTCTGATGGAGTGGTGGAAATTCGCTTCATAGTTTGCAAGCCCGACTGCGTGGAACAGTCTCCTTTCTGGTAGAGGTGTTGCCATGGCTCTGACCTGGTGTTTTGCAGAGCTGGATCTTAGCACTTAAGAGCAACTTTGCCTATTATGTGCTTGTCAGGTATTTTTCAGAGAAATCTCCATGTTGTTGAACTGTCCTTCAAACCCAGGCAGCACAAGGCTGCGGAGATGGCTCAGTGGGTCCATGGCTTGCTGTGTACGCATGGGACCTGTTTGGTTTCCCAGCACCCAGGGAAAGAAGCTTGCCACTGGGGTGGGGAGAGACAGAAGGATCCCTAGCGCTTGTTGACTGAATTCGCAAGCTCCAGGTCAATGAGAGACCATTGTCTCAGAAAAGTGGGGGGAGTGATTGAGGAAGATACCAGAAATTCATCTACACGTGTGCACCCACACACGCTCGTGTGTGTGCTCTCACACACACACACATGGATCACATGGATCACATGGATCTTCATGTTTGTGTTCAGAGCATGGCTTTCTCATTTGTAGTAAGGGCCCCTCCTAGCTCAAAGGCAGCCTGAAGAAGATTTTATTTATATATATATATATATATATATATATATATATATATATATATATATACACACACACACACACACACACACACACACACACACACACACACACAGGATGCTGAAACAACCTGAAAGCTGTGAAGTCCACCCAGTACAGGGACCACACCTGGCCGTTCCCCAGTGAAGAACCAGCGCTCAGAACAGGTCCTGACATCCAGGAGGAGCCATGGCCGCCAGACAGAGCTGCAGTTACAGCAGTGGCTCTCTTGGTTGTAATGGGTGGGGACATCCCTTTCCACTAGAGGGCAGTAGCATGCTCCTCCACATTTACTCCTTTGGCCTTGACCAATGCACTCTATGGAGGAACGTCCTGTTGAGCTTGACTAGGCTGTGTAATATTCCCTGTTGCATTTATTTTGTGTGTGTGTGCGTGTGTGCGTGCGTGCGCGCACACACATCAGAGGACAACATGCACAGATCTGTTTTCTCCTTCCATCACTGAGTTCCGGGGATCCAACTTAGGTCTTCAGGTTTGGCTGTAAGTGTTATATTTCTGATGCTAGTGTGACACAAGCAAGGGCCATCCGAGAAGAGGAAACCTCAGTGGAGAAAATGCCTACCTGGCCGGTGTAGACCTTAGGGGATGGGGCTTAGGGCTTAGGGCTCTGCTTCTGGCTGGAGCTCTCTGCTTTCTGGTCCATGGAAACCCAAGAAGTCCCAGCAGCAACTTGGCTCTGCCACGTATTCCCCACCACAGTGGATGACACCCTCTCAGACCACAGAGTCAAACAGACCCTTTCTGCTGTAAGTGGCTCCTATCATGAGTTTTGTCAAGGAGAAAAATGATCCAACAGGGAAATACAGAGTGTCTAGTTGGTAACCCAGGGAGTTCCAGAAACCTACACTCCCTTCGCTGAGGGGAGTGTGAAAAGGGGAGCAGATGATTTTAACAGGGTTCAGTGGTTCTTTGGGGGAAAGTGAATGGCTACTGACAGTCTCATGGGACTTTGGCAGGCAAGGGAAGAAGCTCACCAATGTGCTCATTGTGCTGACAAATCTCCCAGGTAATTTCAGAGCTCCAGTCCCTTCTCTTGCTCCTGGCTAGGGTTCCATGGTTACAAGATAGGATGCCCAGGGAGGGGCAACTACATCTCTTTGGAAGAAAGTTTCCTAGTCAGATGAAGGCTTGACTTCAGAGATAACCCCTTCTGAAGAGGAGATGGGGAGGGATCAAGATGGCAGCGAGGTGTGCAGGGAACAGCAGTGAGATACTGTCATTGAGACCATGTAAAACATCATGCTTTGGCAAATTGTTCCCCATACCCAAACCTCAAGAAAACTTTCCCCTATTTTAAAATGAAGAATTGACCTAGGGAACTTAGCTATACACATGTGTACACTCACACGTACGTGTGCACAGGTGTTCCCTGTGTTCACGACACTCCCTTAAACCTCTAAGAATCCTTATAAACCAGGCAGAAATACAGGGGAAACACACTCCATTGGATACTGCCTTTGGTAGTTGGGAAACTCTTCCTGCCCAGCCCAGTTCACATTGCAGCTCCAGTCTTCCACAAACATTTGACTTCAGGGCACCGAGGAGCTATGCTGCAGATCGTTTCAGTGTAAGAATGAGCAGTTCATATCTTGCAAGTTTACTACATTCCAAACTCTGAAAATACCTCCAGGGGAGTCTTACAATGCCAAGAAATGCAGACACCCACAGTGGGAGCAATTTAGAAACTCTCATGTTGATTGAACACACACACACACACACACACACACACACACGAAAATGTGCAGGAAAACAGTGTTTCGAATGCTGACTTTTTAATCACCCAGGACGGCCATCCATGCAAGGGAGATGAGTTCCAACCGCAGTGCTGCACGTGTGCAAGCCCTCCCTTACCTCGGTGAGGCACAGACAGCATTATCGGTTTCTTTCTTTGTGAGGTACAAGGCTGCCAAGCAGAGTGGCTTGAACTGTAATGCCAGCAGACAGTGTTTACTCTTGGCAAACCAGACTCAAGTTTTAAGTAAAATAGGCTTAACTAAAACGATAACAAGATCTGATCTAGGGGGATCTGGAGAAAATAATAATGGTTTGGCACAGAAGGCATTCTGCTCCAGGGAATAGCATTAGCCTCTACGGTGAGATCCAGTTACAGAAAATTAAACATTACAGTCCTAGGCATGGCGAGCCCCAGATGCGAGAATGGCCAGCAGATCCAGGTTCATGTTCAGCAATAACACGAGTGGTCACGAGGCTGCGTTCTGCAAACAGAAGATGCAAAAGGAAACAGTCCTATTCGGGCGTCTGTCTTCGGGGCTTGTCCTTGATCCCTCCTCTAATTCACAGAGGGATTCTCAAACCAAGTCTTCCTTGACCTCCCCATGCCTGACCTGCCCCCAAAGTCCAGCAGGCTCAGGTCAGAGACAGTGATGGATTCTATTTAATTTTACGTTTTGCATAGAGTTAGACCACACAGAACCGTATCAGCTGCGAGGTAAGGGGTGGGCTGGGGCCGGCTTCATCTGGAGCACAGCTGGAGCCAAGTTCAGATTTTCTCTCCTGAGAGACTGGTGGTGCCCAGCACTGCAGGGTGCAGAGAAGGAAGGGGCTTGCGTCAGAACAATGCCTTCCACCAGGAAGACTTGTGGCTGAGGTTTCTGGAGGACCCTACTGTCAGCTGTCTTTGAGACTGGAGGTGAAAGAGGTCAGGTGCTACCGTCTGGCTCCCCTTCTATTCCTGGAGACTTTCTGGTTGAACAGGTACTTCTTGGTCACGGGGAACCCCATTCCAGTAAAACTGAAGCGCGGTCCATGTGGGAGGCATCAAGGAGCAGGCTAGGTAACACAGGCATCAGAGATTAAGGACTTGGAGCCTCAAGGGGGGAATACCTGGAGCTGCCAGAGGCTGGGAGATGCCAGAAGGTACTGGAAGATGCCTGGCAAGGGTTATCCTACAGCTTCCTTAGAGGGGACCAGCAAGGTGGACATCTTGGCTTTGGACTTCTAGTCTTTTAAAGAGCGAAAATAAACTTCTGTTATTTCTCTGTTTTTTTCCCTTTTCTGTTTTTCCCTTTCTTTTTTCCTCCTTCCTTCCTTCCTTCCTTCCTTCCTTCCTTCCTTCCTTCCTTCCTTCCTTCCTTCCTTCCTTCCTTCCTCCTCCTCCTCTTTCTCCTCCTCCTCCTCCTCCTCCTCCTCCTCCTCCTACTACTACTACTACTTATCCTCCTCCTCCTCCTTTCTCCTTTTTTGGTTTTTTTTTGAGACAGGGATTTTCTGTGTAACTCTGGTGTCCTGGAACTCGCTCTGTAGATAGATTGGCCTCAAACTCAGAGATCTGTCTGTCTCTGCCTCCCGAATGCTAGAATTTCTATTCTTTCAAGCCACAAAGTTTGTGGGGACATGTTAATGATTTTAATGGCATTAAGGACCAGCCATTAGGCCCCAAGAGTCCTCCTTTCTTCATCTGAATAAACTGGGGACAATTATGCCCCCCTTAGGTTCCACAGTAACTATCGGCACAAACCGCAACACACATCTTATGGAATCAGGGGCGGTACTTGAAAGAACTTTCAGATGCAAGTACCAGTGTTTCCACTGATTGTTAACATCAGAAAAACACTTAGAAGAGAAAATTTTATAGCTCTCAAAATAGCCACTGTTCCATTGTGGGTCACTAGGATGTCCTTTATCAGCAAATCTGATGTACGTGTTTGATTTTGGAATTTGAAAGTTTTTTCCTCTTAGTGTTTGATATCAGCTTAGCCTTCCTGTGCCACAGTGTCCCCCATCTGGGTGATGAGGGCCCATGCCTGCCGGGGCATCGTGAGGGTTGAACAGGACGGCTCGTGGGAAGCAGTTAAGACCCAGAGTCCAGCACACCGTAAGCGAGGAGAGGCAGAGAAACGGGGTTGCCGGGCTGAGCACCCCACCACCGAGAGTCAGCAGAGCTTGGTACATGGTGCCAGCCATTCTTACAGACCACTCTAGGAACCTTTCTCCCTTGAGTGTGGGAATTGCCCAGGCTTGCTTTCTCCATCAGCTGATTCTCTTTGACCTTCCAGACCCAGCTCAAGCTCCCCTCCCCCAGGAAGCCCTCAGTGATACCAGGTGTGGCTGGATGTCCCCCTCAGCCCCTACAGCCCCAGGCTCACCTCACCGTCATCAGGTCCTCCCACACTGCCAGAGGTTCTAAGCCTCACAAAATCACACTGTCTCAGACAACTGCACTTCTAGTTCCTGACACATCTTAAGTATTTAGAAAATGTTGTCTGAACAATGCTGAGAGGAGAGGAGCAGATGTTCAAAGCCCTTAGGGACTCTCTGCCTCTCTGGCCTTTCGGAGAAGGGCAGACAGTGGCTCTGCTATCCCCAAGGCCCCTGGAATTTCTTCTAGGAAAAGTTACAGTGATGGTTTTTGCTGGCGTGGCTATTAATTTCATGTGCATATTCAGCAAATATTCTGTGATAATGCTTCCAAACAAACACCTTGGACCTCAGGCGCTTCTAAGAGCACACGCCTCTTTCCTGAGCATGCTGCTCTGCTTCTGAGCGCACACGGGGTTCAAGCCTGTACCTTGGGCCCTTCATCTTTGGAAGAGGCTTGCCCAGGGTCAACACTTCCTGTGTGAAAATGGCAATTAAAGGACAACAGTGTCCTCTCTTAAGGCCTCTTGACCATCACTCCACATCCACAGCACGGGGGAGGGGGAAGAGCTGCACAGCAGCAGCTGTGCCCACAGTGACTAAGGGTCCAAGGCTCACCGTGGTCTAGGAGTCAGAGCCGATCCCTTACTCCCCATCATGAGCCCTGGGTCCCATTGTACAAACGGAGTGTTGAAACCAGAAGAGGTAATATGACCTGTCCGAGTTTACCCCTGGAATGGGGAAAAGGACTGGGCACTGTCTGAATTTCTCCCCCTGACTCCTGAGGTGTCTCCTGTGTCCTGCATTGGGTCCTGGGTATGGTGTAGCCTGGCGTGCTGCATTGGGTCCTGGTGTGGTGTAGCCTGGAGTGCCACTGAAGCTCCTTGGCCCAAGGAAGAACAGTTTGTGCCTAGCCTCACTGATTTCCCACCAGGCATCTTGTGTCATTTACACATATTACCGGACAACCTTACAGAACGCCATTTCACAGGTGAGAACCCCAGAGCTGGCACACAAGCACCAGGTGTGCAGCCTGCAAGAACGAGACCCATGGGATGAGAAGCACTTAAATCAATCAGGTCACGGTGGAGCCGGCTACAAGCACATCTCTCTCTCTCTCTCTCTCTTTTCTTCTTCTGTGATTTCTGAGAAATTAAGTTATGTTGATCAGAATGGAGTTGGAGTGCAGGGGAGAGGGAGAGAAATAGGTTAGGAAGACCCAGAAGAGACCCCTTGTCTTCAACCACCAAGTTGAAGTGGCTCCCAGCGCCCAGCAGGTGGCAGGATGTGGCCAGAGATGCCCTCTTCCCGGGAAGCCTGGGCAGGAGCTGGTGCGACCTGGTAATGCCAGCCTCCTAGGGAGTTCGTGCCGCTAATTCTGGTCCCTGAAGGACTGGGGTCCTTAGGCATCTAGTCTTTGGAAAGACACCCCCCTCCCCCTCACACACACACACCCATCCACCAACCGGCACTCTGGGCTGCAGGAGCCCAGAGACACAAATGAGAACCCCGCCCCTAAATCAGCTTCCGAGGCTTCTCGGTGTGGGGGAATCCCGAGGACCGGGACAGGCAATCTCCAAAAAATAGACATTGTTTATCTAAATGACACTCTCGTGGGCCTCAGTTTCTCGATGTACAATGAGAGCTTACATTAGCTCTTGCTGGTCTGGGTTCTCCTTTCATTCATCGAACGTCCCAGAAAACAAAGAAAGAAGCCTGTGGCGAGCCAGTGTGTGACCGCAGTTCTGAGCCTACAGCAACTGTCAAATGCTGCGGGTGGGGAGTCCCGGGGACCCAGCAACTCCGGGAGGCCCCTACCCTCGGAGTCCCCGCCCACCCGACTGTGAAATGGGGGCGGTGGCTTCTAACTCTGGGCTGAGATCCGGGTCCACGCCCCCTCCTCCCGCTGCACGCACGCCCTCCCTCTCCCTCCCTATCCTCTTCCTCCTCCTCCTTCCTCACCAGCCTTGTGAGCAGCGCTGCACGGTGGTCTGGACTCAGGGAGTCCCCGGGTTTCCAGCTGTGTATTGTGCGTCATGGAGAGAGCCGGATGAGGGCTCAGAGGGTGCGGTGATCACAGCTTAGGGGTACCCTGGAGGAGGGGGTGACCACACGGTTCCCTCCCCTGCGCTGCGATCGGCCCACTCCACATACCACACATACTACAGCCCTGGCTGGCCGCTCCCACCGCGACTTGCATCCTGCATCCTGGGCTCTCATCCCGCGTCAGGCATCCCAAGAGCATCCTGCATCCCTGAGAGAATTCTGCATCTGACATCCCCGAGGCCGGGCATGTAGTAGCGGCAGTAGCTGCGGAATATGGGCGGGAACCACTCCCACAAGTCCCCAGTGTTTGACGAGAATGAAGAAGGTAAGAGCCCCCTCCACCGCCTGCCACTCCCCACATCCCGGGGGCACCCCTTCCTTCTGCCATCCCTCGCTGAGCGCCTGCCGAGTGCGGCACAAGGATGGACACCAGGACCTCAGCACAGCTGTGTCACCCCGCGCCGGCTGTGACCGCCCAGCGCCAGGCATGGAGCTCCTACCTGGCCACTCTTAGGCTTCAGTGCCCCGTAGAAGCTCAGACCGTGCTGAGCCCAGAGTTAGGACAGAAGACTGGGAGAGGATGAAAGAACTCAAGCTAGGGGCAAGGGGTGGTGGTGGTGAGGGGCATCACAGGGAAGACCTAGCTTCACGGTAGAGTGGGGGGCGTTGCTCCAGCTCAGCATCCCAGGACCCAAAGGCGGCGTACAGAGCTTGAGGGTGGGCTGGCCGAGGTGGCCTTGTGGGTGGACTATACTCTGTGTGTGTGTGTGTGTGTGTGTGTGTGTGTGTGTGAGAGAGAGAGAGAGAGAGAGAGAGAGGGAGAGAGAGAGAGAGAGGAAAAAGAGTGCTCCCTCCTTTTCTTCCTTCCTATTTGGTCTTGTGTACAGCAACATGGCTCTCTTCACTCAGGACAGCAGAAGGAAACTTTGTGCGTGTGCATGTGCGTGTGTGTGCAATCGGTGACTCTGAGGAAGGAGTCCTGGATTGGCAAATTCCCCAGTAGGGAGCGTTGTAGGCAGGTCACCTATGTAGATGTCAGGTCTGAGGAGTCCTTGCAGATAATGATGGTAGAACTTGCTTGGTATTCGGGTATTTGGCTGAGCAGACATGTGAGTAATTTTCTTAGTGTTTACTTTCACCATTGTGTGTCCTGGGACTCAACCCCTCCGAATCCTTGTTTTCCGTATCTGTGAAGGTTCCTAATCAGGTTGTTGGGAACCCAGTCATTAGTCACATGCAGAAAATGTCTTACAGACACAAGTGTAGGTTAATAACCTGTGTAATAATACACACTGGCTTCCCTCTGCCTGTCTGTCTCCGCTGTACCCCAGATTAGAGTCCAGACACTTGAGCCTTCTTTGGTGCCAGCCACTGTGCTGGGATCATTCAGTCCTTGCAGATCCCAATGGAGCAGGTAGTTTCTTGTGGTTGCTTTGCAGTTGGGGGAGGGAGGGAGGGGGAAAGAAAGACAGGCCCAGTCATAGACTGCACCTGGTGGAGCTGTCTCTGAGACTGGGCACTCTGAGTTTATCTTCTTGTGCACAGGGTAAAGGTTTGGCCATTCAGATCATGGTTTCTAGAACCAGCAAGGCTGTGAGTAACGTTCTCAAAAGGGTGAGACGCCACCTAGGCAAAGCCAAGGCCTGCTGGCCAGTCAGGCGGTCCTTCCTCGCAGGAGTTCAAGTTTGGTGGCTCTGAGGCACATCCTTGGTGATAGAAAGTGAAGGGTTTAGTGTGGCCAGGGGGTTGTGTGGCCGCCCTGAGCTTCTTGGTCTCCCGACTGGAGGGGGCCAGCAGAATCCAGAAGGTGCCAGTTCAGAGACAGTGGGAGCTCTGTCTGTGCCAGAGGAAGTTAGGGCTTCCATGTAGTTTTGCCTCTGCTTTAGTAGTTCATGCCTATAGCCTGGGTCAAGGTCATGCTCATAGTTTTCTGAACATCTCTGTCTTGTTAGGTTTAATTTTACATGCAAACATCAGTTTTCACCAACAGAGTTTAACATAATCCTGATATTAATTCTCTCCTTTGAAGCACACCCCTATGTGAAACAATGGCACTTATTAACAATTACCACTCTAAAATTGTATCCGGTTTCTTCTCTGCCACAATAAAATTTAAATTCACCTTAATCACGCACCCCCAAAATGTCGTGTATTAATACATGGCTCTTGTGGCAGATTACAGACATCTAAAGAAATGACTCTAGGGAATTTCACTATGCACTTCAAGGCAGCAACGGGGTACCCTTAACCTAAAACTACTTTTTATTTTTATAATTATTATTTGATGTTGCCATTTATCACTCCCACCTTACAAAAATACCAAATATGGTCCGTAAAGCCGTCCCCCTATGGAATGTTTATGTATTTTATTTTTGCAGGAAAAACCCATTCCTGTCTGTCACCTTTACTCACAGAACCCTGTCACCTCTGTGGCAGGTGGTGACCTCATCTGCGTGTTATTTGCTCAAAAAGATTTCCCGCAGCCCATGTTTTGGTTTTTCTGTCTTGGTTCCCCATCCAGATTCTACCGAACCTGGGTGAGCCACCTGCTTTGGTACAGGATGAAGTACAAGGCCAGGACTGTCCAACCCAGTGGCACACGGACGCTTGTGACTCCGTAGCCACACCCACGCATCTCCTGTGCACACGCATGCAATCTGCCAGTTCGTGCCAGTTCGTGCCAGTTCATGTATTTCACATGCATTTACAGACCATCTTTCCCTCACTCACCCCACGCAGGATGCCAGGAGTAGAGGTGTGGTAGAGGGTCCCTAGCCCTGGGGTGTGTGTGGGGGTGTCTCTGTTCTACACTCGAGTCTTGCAGAAGTGGCAGCGGTTTCCTGGGGAGAGACATTTCCGAGGGCAGGAACGGAATGTACAAAGACAGTTGGGGATCTGGCAGAGTCTTTATCACACCTGTGGAAGGTATCATAAATGGCCCCTGAATGCCGGGCTAGCCTCAAAGGGCCCAGGGCCACGCTGGGGGTGTGGAGTTGATCTTCAAGGAATTCTGGAGTCACTGAAGGGTTTTAGGCGGGGATGACATGGGTCAGTGAACAAGCGCGCTCCCCAGGTGCCAGAGGCCTGATTTTCAAGGACTCAAACGCTGACCACAGCAGAGCGTGTGCTGTTGTGTGACTGTTCTCAGTTCTCGTGGTGGGCGAGGGGCTTTCTGTGTTCCGATCACAGCTGTCATGCTAATGCGATCAATAAGAACCCCAAAAGAGCGTGTTCATGTCACAGGGGGCATGGCTGCACTGAGGCCGTGCTTCCTTCTTGGTGAAACAATGGTGTGTTTGCTGTGATGGCATCTGAGGTTAGGCAGAAGATGGGGGACTCCCCACCTGAGCCTCTGTGAGCAGGAAATGACACAACACAGCAGGAAGTGTAACTAGCTCGCTTGGCACCTCGGCTCCTTGTGAATCTGCTTCAAGCCCTGGTCCCCACCAGCACTTAGATTGACAGCATGTCCTCCATGCTGCCCTCCTGACTTCTCTTACCTCTTCTGTGTCGCCTGGGTGCAGTGGCCTCCCTGATCCAGGAGTCCCAGGCTGCAGCAGGTCCTCAGTCAGTTCCCCTGTGTCTCCCTCTCTCGGGTCCTGGGGGCAAGTCACATGACAATGAAATCAAAGTCCCTGCGCATGCCTCCTGGACCTGCCCTCTGGGCTCTCCTCTATGACCCCCTCCCACCTTGGCTTGGTCTGTGTTTCCCTCCCCACATCCTACAGATCTTCAGGAGGGCTTCATTGACCTCCCTCCTCAAAATGGCACTCTTAACACTTCCCTTGCTTCGTCCCGTCAATCATCACCACCATTTACATAATTATCTTCTTAATTATCATCCATATCACCTTACTGTCACTGTGACAAAATACCTGAGCCGAACAATGTGTACGGACAGGTCTGCTTCTGCTCACAGTTTCCTAGGGTTTGGATGCTCCTTACTTGGCTCTGTTGATCTTGGCCTGTGGTAGGACAGCAGTATGGTCATAGCAAAGACAGGTGGTTGGAAGTGACGGCTGGGAGAGCGGGGTGGGGGGTGGGGGAGGGAGAGGCTAACTACTTCCTGCTTCTGAATCCAAGTCCACTTACTCATTGCTTGAGAAATGCCAATGAACTGAAGACACACTGTGGGACAAGCGGATAGATTTGAGAGGTAAGCCAGTTGGACAGTAGGAAGACGCATCTTAGGGAACCCGGAAGCTGGTTGCATTGCTCTCTGTGACAAAACAGCTGACAAGCTACTTAGAGGAGGACGGGCTTATTCTGGCTCACAGTTCGAGGGCACACAGTCCGTCACAGGAGGAAAAGCATGGCGGCCGGATCAGGAGGCTGCTGGTGACACTGCATCAGCAGTTAGGAAGCAGAGAACAGACAGGAAGTGGGGCTTGTTTATATAAACCTGAAGGGCCACCACGCTGTGACCTATTTCCTCTAGCAAGGCCCCACCTGCTAAGGGTTCCACAATCTCTCCAGAGGGTAACACCAGCTGAGGACCAAGTGCTCAGAACCATAAGCCTGGGGGAGACACCTCACATGGAAGCCTCAGCTCTGCCGATTGGTTAGCGTGCGTCGGTCCTGAAGGGGAAGCAGAGGACAGTGCACACTGGTATAAGACAACTTGTTCCGCTAGTGTAAACGAGAGACAAGGACTGGTCGGAGAAGCACAGGGAGTTTTCAGCAGAGTAGCAACAGGTGCGGCTGCACTTCTACCAGGCCCCACCTTCTCTCAGTGGCAGAGGTTGGTAACCAAGCCTTTGACGCTGGGGCCTCTGGGGACGTTTCACCTCCAAACCCCAGCACTTTGGGTCCAGAGCAAAGCAAAGCGTCTGAGGTAATTGGCTGACAAAAGAAAAGGCTTACTTTGGCTCACGGATCTGCAGGTTTCCACCCATGACCAACCAGCCCCTCTGTTTTAAGCCTGTAGTGAAGCAGAGCACGTGGAATGTGTGGCAGAGGAAAACCTTAAGCACTAGTAAACAACAGAAGCCAAGGCAGAACTGTCCCCACATAGGGCAGGACCCCAGGAGCCGGAAGACCTCCTTATTGCAAGTGCAGTAAGGAGGGAACTGGAGGTTAGCTCGAAGAGTTAGAGCTCTGCTGACATAGCAACTTCATGACAATGCCAGTGTCCCCAGGCCTGAGAGAACACCTGGAGTTCAGATGCCAGTAAACTCTGGGCAAGAGCGTGAATGTGCCAATCCCTTCAGCCACAGCCGGGTGCGGATTCTCACGTGGTCTCTGGAACCTTCCTTCACGTGTCTTCCGATCTCCTCTGTGGGCTTTATGCTAGGACAGGCTTTCTTCTCACGGAACCCACAAGATCAAAACTCCAAGTGGAGGAGAGGGAGCATCCTTCTCATACTCATTTCGGAGTCACCTCTGACTGGTTCCTGTTGGGACTTGGGACTTCTGTAAGCAGAGAGATTGTGGAAGCTCCAGTCAGCCAGCCCAGATTTGTAGGTCCCTGTTTCTTGGCTCCTTCACTGGGCCAGCCAAGCAGCTTCAGAGAGGCAGCAGCATAGTCAGGAACCATCCAGGGTCCGAGGGGTCTTGGGTGGAGGCTGAGGGCTGACAGAAAACAGACTTCCCAGAAGGCAGTGACAGTGTGAACAGTTCAGTTTATTGATGCAAGGAAGTCATACACATATGGTAGAGGGAGAGGGGAAATGTCCCATGTGGTGGTATGCTACTGGCCAAGGCAGTGATAACTAGGTGAGAGCTCCATTTGCATGTGGAGGCTCACAACCAGATATGAGTGGTCGAGGGCTATCGGCAGGGGTCAAAAGTCTTGAGGAAGCTTCCTTTGAATAAGCAGAGGTCTCACAGGGGTCAGGGGAAGAGACCTTATAAGGTCATATAAGGAGAGAAGTCCAGCCTGGGGTCCTCCAGCCACAGTGGTCAGATAAGCAGCAACCAGGCCAGATGCCTTGGAGAGGCAGGATCTTACCAGGTGCTGTGCATCGTGGCAGCACTGGGGGAGCTTTGCTAGCTGTTAATGCTCGCTGGGGTCTTGTTGGCGCTAGAGCAAGGAGGAGGAGCGACTAAACTCCTACAGCTCTCAGGGTGAGAATTTGCAGGGTTCAAAGCACGCTTCAACCCCCTCTAGACAAGAGGCCAGCCAGACACAGATTGTTGGGGCCTTGCTTGGATACTGTGTGGGTCCTTGAACACACAGGACAGTTGTCCTCTGTGAGTGTAGGCTAAAAGCAGCCATTCATTGGGGGTCGATTTCCTGTGTCCCCCTCTGGGTTCTGCAGCTACTGAGGAGTAAACACAGCCACTGCAGTCTTATTGTAAGTGAAGCTTGTGTGGACTTTGGAGCGGAATGGTCTTCCTCCTCCTGTTTCCCGGTTTCTACCTGGGAACGAACAGGCAGAGAATGAGCATGCTGAACCGATCGATGGTGAGCTGCAAGCAGCGTGGCGGTTCCCATCACAGTGTGCAGACAGGGAGCCCACAAGATAGCCTGCAGACACTTAGGCATGCACCCAGGCAGTCTGTAGTGTTAAAGCATCGCTTGCATGCAGAGACTCCAGGTGTCAATTCTCCTTCTGTCGAAAGAGATAGCAGGGCTCCCCCATTGCTGGGTAAGACACAATTCTTGCTTTAGGGGACAGCAGAAAAGAGTGAAGACAACTTTTCCTCAGGATGTGAATTGTGTGAGATGGAGGCAGGCTTGATCCCTAGTTTTGAAAGCGTTTAAATGCATCCAGAGGAAACTCAAGGGTGTCAGAGGAGGATTAATTGGCATCAGCTACCCCGGAGCCTGCCGCATTCCTGAGAGAACTGGAAGGAACGATGAGCTGAGCACTGCCTGGCTGTTTAAAATTGAGACCTGAGTTCTCAAAAGTGGAGATGTCTATGGAGGTCAGAAGAGAGTGTCAGATCCCCTGGAGCTGGGGCTACAGGTGGTTCTGGGCTGCCTAATGCGGGCTCTGGGATTCTGGAAAGACAGGAAGCACTCCTAACTACTGAGCCACCTCTCAAGCACCCCCTTCCTTTTGTGCATGGGAAAACTTTAAAGCTCCCGGCTCCCTTGAGGTTGTGAGGGCCATGCAAATGGCTGTGGTCCACATGAGCAGCACTGATGTGCGTCTTTTCTAGGGAAAATATCCGTCAACCGTTGGGTGTCATTTCATATCTGTCTTAAGATAAGCAGAATGATCCAAAAGGCAGGGCTTTGCTTCTGTCTGGGAGAGTGTGAGAACCGCAGGGACCAGAGGCCACACCCTTTGCCAACTAGCCGAGAATGGGACGCAGAGACTTTGCTGCGTTAAGCTGCTGAGGAGTGGAGTTGCTTGTTATGGCTGCATAACTCGGCCTGCCCTGCCTGGAGCAGAAGCAGAAGCTAGCTGTCCTTCGAGCAGAGCACTCGGGTTTTTACAGTTAAATGTTATATTAGTGATGCTGTTACCCTCCATACACTTGGTGACAACGAGGAAACTGCTTCCTATCCTGACTTGCTAGAAAATTTTATTTTTACAAGAGGGGGTTGAATTTTCACAAACGCCTTTCCTGTGTCTATGCAAATAGCATGTGGATTTTCCTTGGTCAAATGTAATACTGAATCAACTGATTATTAAGTGTTAAATCAACTTTTCAATATTGGAGTAAATCTCATGTTTTAGTTAGGGTTTCTATTACTGTGATAACACACACAGACACACACACACACAGACACACACACAGACATACACACACACACACAGACATACACACACAGAGACACACAGAGACACAGACACACACAGACGCACACACACACATACACACAGAGACACAGACACACAGAGACACAGACACACACATACAGACACACACACACACACATACACATACACACAGACACACACACAGAGACACACACAAACACACAGAGACACAGACACACACATACAGACACACACACACAGACATACACACACACACAGAGACACACAGAGACACAGACACACACACACACACAGACATACACACACAGAGAGACACACAGAGACACAGACGCACACACAGATATACAGATACACACACACACACACACACACACAGAGACACAGACACACAGAGACACAGACACACACATACAGACACACACACACACACATACACATACACACAGACACACACACAGAGACACACACAAACACACAGAGACACAGACACACACATACAGACACACACACACAGACATACACACACACACAGAGACACACAGAGACACAGACACACACACACACACACACACACACAGAGACACTCACACACACAGACACACACACACAGACACACACACAGAGACACACACACAGAGACACAGACACACACACACACATACACACACACCACCTTGAGGAGAAAAGAGCTTATTTTAGCTTACATCCATTAGTTAGGAAGCCAGGACAGGAATCTGGAGGCAGAAACTGAAATGGTGGTCAAGGAGGAAAGCTGTTTACTGGCTTGCTCCCTGTGGCGCTCAGCCTGCCTTTTTATAAACCCCAGGACACCTGCCCGGGGAAGCACTGCTTACAGTGGGCTGGGCCTCCAGCATTAGAAATCAATCATCAATCAAGAAAACATTCTGCAGGTTTGTCCACAGGCCAATCTGCTCGGGCATTTTTTTTTTTTTTCAGCTGAGATTCCCTCTTCTCAAATGGTTCTATTTTGTATCAAGTTGACAAAAACTAACCAGGCCTCCCACTTGGTATGGTGTGGTGTTATCTTGGACTTGATTTGCTAGTATTGTCATTTATAAATTTTTCATAGAAAATATTACAACCAGACCCCAGTAGATTCAAAACAGAGAAAGAAAAACTACTCAGTGAAAGTACAGTTTGCCAAAATGAAGTACAACTTACCAAAATGACAGGAGAGTTTAAATACTGGGAAAGTTCTATAGCTACATACCCATCGAGTCTTTCTGAGAAGACACGTCTAGGCCTAAGTGTCTTCAGGGACACTTGCCCAGCTATTAGAGATGGCAATTTTCCAAAACACCAGAGAATAGGTGAAAATATCTTTAAAAACAATCACTTTATAATTAACGTGTATGTGTATGAATTTGCATGAATTTATATGCACTGCATTCATGCAGTACATGCAGAGGCCCAAAGAGGACAGCAGAACCTTGGAACTGGTATTACAGCAGGCCGTGAGCTTCCATGTGGGTGCTGGGAACCAATCCTGGGTCTTAACCACGCAGTCATCTCCCCAACCCCAAGAGTATCTTTTAGATGGCTTCAGTATCATTTTACTGGTGTTCAACTAGTTCCTTTAACAGAGCTGTAGATACTTTCTGGAAGGGTTTGTGAAGCAGTACTACATGTAAGTTCCAAGTGTACTGACACAGTGTAACTCCTGACATGCTAACCTCTGCCCAGTGTCTGTAGGGTCTGTAGCAAGGGCTCCCTTTTCAGTTCTGATTTTGGCAATGTGAATTTCCTTCCTCAGTTATTTTTCTTGATTGATCTTTGGTTTATCAGCTGTGGACTTGTTTGATTTCTTCATTTAACTGCCCCCCGGGGGGTTGAGACAGTTTAGAACATGAACTTTATTTCCTCGTTCACCCTACTCTTTTCTCATTCCATATTTCACTTAAGTATTTCCAGTAAAATGATTTCCTTTTGCCTGAATTATTTCCTTTGGCGTTCCTTCTAGTGTCTGCCTACTGGTGACACATTTCCCCACTCTTTATGGGTCTTAGAAACGTCTGTACTTGTGCATGATTGTTTTGTGGCTGTTTTGTGGCTGTCGACTTCCACACTGCCATCTTCTCCTTCGGCAGCTTGAAGCGGATCCGCCGTCTTCCATCCTCCTGGTTCTGACCGAGGGGCAGCTGCTAGTACTACTTTTGTCCCATTTAAGTTTGCTTTTCTTGTCTGTTTGTTCTTAAGGGTTCATTTTTTTTTGTTTTCGGGAGTGCGGCATAATGTGTCCACCTGGAACATTCTGGCTGTTTCTGCTTGTGGAGAGGGCTTCCTGAGTTTGCCTTCACATGCGTTAGCTTTGGGGAATTTTTATTTTGCATCATAGTACTGCTCCTGACGTTGACTCTCTCCCCCCACATCATCACGCTGAGGGTACAGGGGCATCAGCCTTTCCATGGAGACCCCGCGTAGCTCTGAACATAATTTTGTGGCTAGAGTCATCCCTTTGTTTCAGTCCGAACATTTTTTCCTGGCCTGTTTATTTTAATCACTTCGAGTCTGTCTTTCTGCGGTTAAGTGCAACCACTGCGTTCTTTGTATTAACTGTTGATTTTCCAGCTCTGGAACTGCTGACTCTGCAATGTCTTTCAGTTCTCTAAATTTGCCTTTGAGTTTCTTCAACATACCAGTTGGGAATTTCTTTCTTTCTTTCTTTCTTTCTTTCTTTCTTCTTTCTTTCTTTCTTTCTTTCTTTTTTTTTTTCAGAAACCCTGTGGGTCTGTTGTTTCCTGTTGCCTGATTCTGTCTTCCCTTTCACATGATTGATACATCTCACATAGTAGCATGCATTGGTACACAATATAGTGTGGAACTACACATGTGATTCTGTGAATTACCTGGGAACTTACAGAGAAATGCAAGGCTTCAGGGAACGTTTCCCTTTAAAGCAGTGACCCTCACAAGATGAGCAGTCATGTTTCATCTGAACCCTCACAGAGAATGGGGTCTGGCGTTGAAATCCTGTGAAGTCAGGCTCAGGACCCTTCCCACTTAGTCCTGGGATGTAGCCTTTGCTATTCTTGAGGGAGGCCTGGGGTGCTGGGCAAGCCTCCTCATCAGCCTCCTCACTTTCAGCGTCGCCTCCTGCCCACAGTCTCTGAGAGCTTCCAGATCCAGTGGCTTCTCAGCCTCTCGGAATTTGCTTTCAGATTTTACAGACGCTCCTTGAGTAGAAGCAGCCCTAGTGCTGGGCCCTCTTCATTGAACTGGTCTTTCTCTTGCATGTCTGACCTGAATCTCCGCACTCCATTGAGAGTGTGCTAGTTCCTCCAGATGGATTTTCCAAAGGTAAATTGTATGTACTCGCTATAGTTTCTTTTGGGACATCGGCCCAAATGACCCAGACTGCTAGAAGTCACTGCCCTCCTCGGTGTCTCGGTGTGTACGAGCTGACACCTGCAGACACCTGCGCCTCCCGAGACTCCCCACCTTCCCCCAGCTCCCCTCACCTTCGCAGCATCACCCAGGGCCTCTCTTCGTCTCCCTGCCATGGTCCCAGTCTTTCTGTGGTACTCCTCAAGTTACTATACTTTGCGCCCTGTCATCATGCTAGTGAAACATCTTTCGTGAGAGTGCTCATGGCCTGTTGGCTCTTCAAAAACAAACACACTTCTTTTTGGGACACAAAAGTAACTCACTCTTGAACTCACCACCGCTCAGAAGAATCAGAATGTGCTGGTGGTTCTACTGATGCTCCCTGGACATGTCTCCCTCCCCTTTCCAAACGTTGTCATCCTTTGACAATAGTGTTTAGTTTGTATTGCGTTTGGGAATCGTAAAAATAGTCACATGTTTTAGGAATTCTCCGGAGGTTCTTGCTGCTGTCGTTCAAGACTGAATCACTGAGATTCACTCGCGAGACTGGATTTCAGGAGTCTGTTTATTTTTGTTGCTCTACAATGTTTTATCATGTAGCATACGCTACAATCTTTTACCCTCAATTTAGGGAAGGAGAAAGGAAGGATAGAAATCTTCACCGCTTTTATAAGCGGCCTTAATATGGAAAGAGAGAAAGGTAGGAATCCTCACAGCCTCTTTTTAGGCTGTCCTAATCTTGACTCTCTCCAACCTTTGTTCTCACACTAACGACAGCAATCCAACCAACCAACCACCAACCAACATCCACCCCAACTCTCAGGGCTTCTGACCTTTTATGCCCTAAGCCAAAAGTTCCCATAAACCCATGGGGCACACAAATCCCAAAGACAAGCTACAGGTGCCAGAAGGACTGCACCCAACCAAATCATAGCCACCTGCGTCAAGCTTCCAATCCTAACTCGGAAACAACTACACCACAGCTGTAGGGAACTCGAACCAAAAAACTTTTCTTCACACAAAAATTCCAAGTGTTCCTCTAAACCGTCATGTGACTGTACTATCATTCACCGCCCCCTTTCTCCTCTAGTTCTAGGTATTCGCACTGCTTCTGGGTTTTGGCACTCACGAGCGACTCTGCTGTCCGTTAGGTTGCGCACGCCTCCTGTTGCATGTGCACAAAGATTTTTCTGGGCTGTGCACCACTCCTGGGCTGCCTAGAGAGTAGGTCCTTATGCAGACACCTAAGATCCCAGCAAATGCTTTCCAGAGGAATTTATCACTGCATACTCCAAGAAGCCAAGCACCATCTCCACGGGAACACTGTGTTGTAGAGACACGGTTCGCCATCTTCCGTCGGTCTCTCCTGTTTCCTCCCACTTCCACAGTGCCACTGACTGTATCAGTCCCCTTAACAAAATCCATTAAAATATTACCACTGTGAATTGACACTAAGCTTTTGTGATTAAATGAGTATCATCTACTTAAGGCACATCTTAAATTGAGGTAGACATTTAAAGTGAAAACTGAGGGAACCAGGCTTGGAGATGTATACCTTGTGATGGTTTAAATAAGAATGGCCCCGTAGGCTCATACATTTGAATACTTGGTCATCGGGGTGTGGCACTATCCAAGAAGGATTAGGAGGATTAGGAGGTGTGGGCTTGTTGAAGGAAGTGCGTCCCTGGAAATGGCCACATCAGGCCCAGGCTCTCTTCCTGCCGATCAGGGTGTGGAACTCTCAGCTACTTCTCCAGTGTCACGTCTGCCTGTTTGCCGCCATGCTCCCCACAACGCTGACACTGGACTATACTCCTGAAACTGTAAGCAAGCCCCAATGAAATCCTTTCTTTTGTAAGAGCTGCCTTGGTCTTGGTGTCTCTTCACAGCAATAGAACAGTGACTAAGTCATACCTGCAGCCAGAGTACTGTGGAGTCAGAGGCAGGAGGATTTTTAATGTGAGGGCAGCCTGGTCTACATAGCAAGATCCAGCCCAGTCGAGCTGCACGGCTAGCGGCTCCCACACAGGGCAGTGTACCTTTCTGGCTTTGCCAGGGCTCGGTGCCACTGACTTTCTCACTTTTTCGGTTGGATGAGCGTGCAGCTGCATGCCATTGCGGCTTCAAATGAGTCCTCTCGTTAATGGGCCTGGGGTCGCTTCATTAATTTAGTTCCTGATTGTTTTTCTGCTTCTGCAAAGCATTTCACAGCTTCTGACTTTTTCTTCTTGTGGAAGTACGTGCTTTTGTTTGCAGAGGGTCTCTGCCATCCTGCCTGATGCCTCCTTGTCGGCCATAAGTTGCATATACCTTCTCTGCCGTGACTGGCCTTTCTAGTCCTACGTGATGTCTGTATGTTAAGGTGGCTGTACTTACCAAACTTACTTGAAGGCCTGTGGTGTATTTTCTCCACTGATGGCTGCTTGGACAGGGTTCCACTCCCTGTGGGTGGTGCCACCCCTGGGCTGGTGCTCCCCAGGCTTGCCCATAGGCCATTCTCATTTGCAGTTCCCCTTTCCGAAATTGCTCTAGCCTGTGTCAAGGTGACATAGAGCCAGCATAACACCGCACTGGTCCAAACATCACACATCATTGGGACTCCAAGGACCTCCTCCCCCAGACATTTGTACTTTGGGGGAATAGCTTTCACCAAGTGGAGCCAACATAGCTAACACACAACTACAGTGATGGCATTTACCAGCTTAACATCCTTCGGTGGCTCTTAATGGCCTGCTAGGCAAAGATTAGAATTGTAATATGTCTTCGAGGCCCTTGGTGGTCCAGAACCTGCTTACCTCTCTCAGCTCGTCTTTACTGAGTTCACTTAGTCGCTGCACTTAAAATTCCTTGTCCAATCTCTAGCACACGACAGCTGTGCTAGTTTCTTTTCTTGTTACAACACAAGTTCCAACACAAACTTAAGGGAGAAAGGATTTATTCTAGCTCGCCATTCCAGGTCACAGTGTGTCATGGCAGCGCAGTCCCAGCAGCAGGAGTAGGAAGCAGCTGCTCACATATTTGTAGTCAGAAGGTAGCAGTGGATGCATGCCTGCACACTAGGGCTCAGCTGCTTTCTCCACTCTTTTGTAGCTCAGGAGCCCCTGCTTAGGGAATAATGCCACCCATAGTGGGTGGATCTTCCCGCCTCAATGTAATCAATATAACCTCCCTGGGGAGGAGGTGGTCTGGGGTCTTACCACAGACAGAGGATGAGCCGAGTGAGCTGCAAAGCAGCATTGCTCTTTGGTTTCTGCCTCAAGTTCACGCTTGAGTTCCTGCCCTGATTTCTGTCAGTGATGGACTCTGACCTATGACCTGAAACAAGCCCCTCCTCCCTTTGGTAGCTTTTGATGGGAGTTTTATTACAGCAGCAGAAAGGAAACCAAAACAATTAGTAATCAAGTGAGAACAGTGAAAGTCGTACCGGCAGACCAGACCAAGCAGAGAGACAAATTCCCAAGGCTTGAAAACCAAGATAATAAATTATAACATTTAAGACAGCAATGAGGCAAAAATAACAACCGTGAGCAAAGCGCATCCGACCCCTGGGATGGGATCGAAAGACTAACCTTGTGTGTTTGGGAAGCGGGAGAAGATGCCTACGCAAAAACTAAAGGCATAAGAAAAACCACTGCGTAAAATAATAGTGTAAAATTCCCCAAATCTCAGGAATGATACAGACATTCAGGTACAGGGACTTCTAGAACCCCAGACAGAGGTGTCGGGAAAAGGACCTTTCTGTCCCCTGCTGCGGGTAGGGCTCCAAGAGCACAGCACAAGGATAGAAGACTGGAAGGGAGGGATGCGGAGTCTTCCAAAGGCAAACCCATCGGAACAGCACAGCTCTCAGTCGGAGCTCCAACAGCCAGGAGCGCATAGAGATGTCTCCAGCCCTGGGAGACAGCTGCCCATATTCATTACGAGACCAGCAGGTATCTTTTAGAATTAGAGAAATAAAGACTTTCCACAACCTTCCAGGATAGATATGAACTAAAGGAGTTTACGATTACTAACCCACCACTAAAAAAAAGATATTTAAAGGAATTCTATATACACAGAAGAGGAAGCTAAACGCATTAGCAAGAGCAGAGAAGCAAGTAAGTGTCAGTAATACCATAAATAAACACAGAATTAGAAAAAATCAAACATTAGGAAAACAACAAAATTACAACCTTGCATGTAAATGGTCTTGATTATACAAGTTAAAAGACACAAACAGGGGCTGGAGAGATGGCTCAGCAGTTAAGATCACTGACTGTTCTTCCAGAGGCCCTGAGTTCAATTCCCAGCAACCGCATGGTGGCTCACAACCATCTGTGAAGAATCAGATGCCCTCTGCTGGGAGACAGGTGTACACGCAGACAGAGCACTACTAGAAATTAAATAAATAAATAAATAAATAAATCTTTTTAAAAGAAAAAAAAGGATACAAACAGGATGGCTGGATTACAAAGCAAGATTAAAAAGCTTGTTTCTGGCAAGGAACAGACCTCACTGACAAACGCCTAGATGCAGAGGAGGAGCCTGGAAAATGCCGTTCTTAGCAAACAGAATATGGGAGCACACAGGAGTTATGTCCAGAAAAGCAAACTTCAAGCCAAATAATTTTGCAGCGATTCATCCAACAGAGGATTAATATCCTGAAAATATAAAGAACCCAAGTTCGCACTGCCACATGAGTGGGGTGAAGACTGCCGGCCGCGTAGGACCGTTGTGTGTGAAACTCTACACAGGAGCTTGTGAATACACAAAAATTCTTGATGTTCTTGATCCAGTCTCTAAAGTAGCAGTGTAGACAGTATACCAAACATATGAGGAACAAGAACCAGGTGCTGTAACACTAGAAGAGGGGCTTGAGAGATTGCCGTGGATACAGTGCGTGTGGGCAAGTGTGCAGACTCAGTGCCATGGGAAGCCTGGAGGAGGAGCTTGCATCTGAAAACCCAGTGAGTGCTTCCATGGTGAGATGAGTTACAGCCGGAAGAACTTCCAGAAGCTTCCAGAAGGTAGAAGAAGCTTCCAGAAGACCAGCGACTGGCGATGTAGCATAGCAGTGAATAGCAAGGACCTAGTCTCAAATAAGGAGAACTGACAGCCAAGACTGTTCTGTGACAACCACACATGCACCATGGCATGGTTCCGTCAGCACATATGTCCATGCGTGTGCTACCGGAAAAATGACTCTAAGGTGCTCAGACAGAGGAGCTCATTTTTAGGCTGAAAATGGACTAAGTCTAGCAGGAAAAATGTCTCAGTGAAACCTGGTGAACCATTGGAAAATCCTCCTGCCAGCTGGGAAATGGCCAATATGACTAAATATCTATGGTTGGCTGATGCGAAATTGACGAAACAAACTGTTCTGTTAAAAAAAGAACTAAAAATTGGACATCAAAAAATCCTGGAAAAGCTTCAACAGATGAGCTTAAACAGATACGCTTCAAATCAAGTACAAATTGCCAATAAACACATGAAAAATAAAGATCAAGTTTTAAAGTTTTCAGTGAAATTCACATAAAGACTACATAGAAATTCCAGCCAGCCCCAGTCAGAATGGCTTCCCCGTAGACAACCGAAGGGTTGCTGGGGTGGTAACTCAGGGTTAGGGCAATTGCCCAATGTGCTCATCCCCTAGGCAGCCAGAAACAGCAAAGAGCAAATGCTGCAGGGTGAGGGGAGTAAGGACCCTCCATACAGTGTTGGTAGGAATGAAAATTAGTCAGGCCACTACGGACTTCTGTGTGCAGCTCCAAAAAACTAAAAATAGAAGTGTCACGTGACCCAGATGCAACTCCTGGGTATCCCCGAAGGAATCAAAGTCAGCGTACAGCAGAGACTCCTGCTAATGTTCCTCACTCTCTGCTTATGACGTCAGCCCAGACTCCGCCCATGAGTGAATGCAGAGAGGGAGTGTGCTGTGCGCATACAGTAAAGTATTATTAAGTTACAAAGAAGAACAGGTCACATCGTTTTCAGGAAAAAGATGAAATGTATCAATAATGTCAAATAAGTTGCACTTAGACTAATTTCTCATGATTCAATATGTAAAAGCCAGAGGGAGAAAGACAGGAAACTAGAAGAAAGAACAGGAAGGGACCAGAGGAAGTGGGAGGGGAAGAACGCTAACCCGGGGCGAGTATAGCAAAGCGTGTTAACGACATGTTGGGAACGTCACTGTCTTAGGGTTTTATTGCCGTGAAGAGACACCGTGACCACGGGACTCTCATAAAGGAGAGCGTTTAGTTGGGCTGGCTTACAGCTCAGAGGTTTAGTCCATCGTGAGCTTGGTGGCACACAGGCAGACATGGTGCTGGAGAGATAGCTGAGGGTTCTCTATCTGGATCCGCAGGCAGCAGGAACAGAGAGACACACCAGGCCCGACTCAAGCATCTGAAACCTCTAAGCCCTTGCCCGGTGACATACTTCCTCCAGCAAGGCCATACCTGTTGGGGATGTTTATTTTCAGTTATGTTTGAAATTGTTTTATGCACTGCTGGGTGAGGGGCTACCCTAAGTCTAGGGCATTGTCTACTGTCTGCAGGTGTTGGATTTCTATGGGGGAGGTTTAATTGCTAATGATCTGCATGTGCTATCAGTAGAACACCTGAGGAGTTCTGAAAGAATAAAAACACCTGAGCGCAGAGCTTGGGGTTCCACCATGGAGTCTGGTGCTGGCCATGACGGTGGTTCCCTCTGCTGAGGTCTGCCAGAGTTCCCATCTATGAATAGGTCCCTGTGTCTTGCTTGGTGAGTCGCCAGAGGATAGAGATTAAGGTATTAATTGAAGGCTCCTGAAGGAAGAGGAGAGAGAGAAAGGAAATAAGCCTCTCTGAAAAGGCTGTGAAATTAATACATAAATGAGGAAAAAAGCTCTGAAGTGAGAGCCACAGAATGGAGGCCCTTTGAGATAAGGAATTCAGCTGGGAGCAGGAAAATGCAAGGTTCTTACTGCTTTTCCTGATCATGGAGCCGACGCCCCCTCCTACTGCTGGTGGTTGCACGCTGTTTCACAAACTGAGTCCTCTGATAGCTGCGTTGTATGTGTGTGAAGCTCAAGATGTTGTGTTTGAGGTCTATGAAGAAGGGTACGTGTTTACCTGTAGCGGTGGTGAAAAACAACGCCAACCCACCAGGATGTTTCAACTGGAGATTCTTCCCACTGGCCCAGGACCCCCTGCTGTTGTGGAAGCCAGACTTACAGCTAAAAAGCTGCTTGGTTAAACTGCATATTTTCTTTTCCTGCAAACCTGTTTACAAGTGATAACTCCATCTATGAGGGGACTCTTACTTGCAGACAAAGTGACCACTTATTTTTCCAGCAAACCAGACTCTATCTTAAAATCTGGAAAGTGTTTCCTCAGCATCAGCACACAGAAGCTGTCTTCCAGGAATGGGTGAGGTTGTATCATGTGCTGGCAGCCGAACTTGGTACTGTAAGAATCACCCAGGTGTTACTAGTTTTGAAGGCATGAAGGGGCCATGAAGAGCAACTGAAGGTTGGCACTGTGAGAGGCCAGAAGAGGCCATTGGTAAAAGTGCAGCCTCAGTAGTAGTTGAAGGCCCAGAATGAAGGGGTCATGTAAAGAATTTGAGGCTTGACTCTATGAAGAGAGCCCAGGAGAGGCTATTGGTGAAAGTGCAGCCCAGTTGCAGCAAGGGACCCCAGCATTCTGAAGATGTCAGTACCATGGGACAACCACCAAGGACAGCAGCAGCAGTGGAGTGGAGCCAGCCAGAGCCTGAAGGACAAGCTGTGTGAGCTGCAGAGGCAGAGGCAGAGAAGTGACCCAAGCCCTTTGGAGGAGCTCAGAAGATCGTGAGTGAATTCCAGATAATTGAACATTGATAATTTTTTTTTCTGCTGTCCAAAGACATTGTGAAAAGCTTGACAGATGTTTGGTTTCATTTGGTCCTGTGCATTAGCGACTCTCGTGATTGTTCCTCTTGTAAATGGTTTTGGTGGTGTAGTGTTAAATTGTGTTGTAGAGAAAAAGTAAATTTTTGATTGCCTTATACAGAAAAGGGGAAATGTTGGGGAAGTTTATTTTTAGTTATGTTTGAAATTGTTTCATGCTATCCTAAGTCTCGGGCGTTCTGTACTGTTTGCAGGTGTTGGATTCACGTGGGGATTGTTTAATTGCTAATGATCTGCATGTGCTATCAGTAAAATACCTGAGGTGTTCTGAATCAATAAAAACACCTGGGTGCAGAGCTCAGGGTTCCACTATAGAGTCTGGTGCTGGCCATGATGGTGGTCCCCTTTGCTGAGGTCTGGCAGAGTTTGCAACCATGAATATGCTTCCTGTGTCTCTCTTAGTGAGCTGCCACAGCAGCAATGTAGCTATACATACCCACAAATCCTTTCAAATATTGTCACTCCCCATGAGCCAGTGGACCCCATTTTCATTCAAAGCACCACAATCACAAAGCATTATTTTATACAATTAATACACACCATTAAGATATTTGGGTCAAATAAAAGAGATATCCATGGAGAGAGAAAAGGAACTTACATTTAATTAGCAACACAGGCAGTCTGACATTTGGAATAAAAGTACAAGATAACCCTGTAGCTTATCCACAGCTGGGATACAGGTATTAGCTGCACTATCGCAGGTGATAAAATCGTGTCTCCCGTCTCATCTGTTTCTCTATGCCTGGAATACTCCTTTCTCCTGCAGTTCTCTCCCATAAACTGTCCACATTTGCATTCTTCTTGCAAGAGTAATTTTGCTGTAGCCACGAGCTCCCTGTGCCATTCCTTGGCACTCTTCCTATGTTGGCGGAAATTGCCTCAATAGGACTTTCTGTGCCGGAACTTTCCTTTTCAGTTATCAATGGAGAATGTGGCGGTTTGAATGAGAATGTCCCCATAGGCTTGTAAGTTTGACCGTTAGGCCTCAGTTGGTAAAACTCTCCAGGAAGCACTGGGAGATACGGCCTTGTGGTGTGCCACTGGGGGTGGGCTTTGAGATTTTAAAGGACTGTGATTTCCACTGTGCTCTCTCTCTGCCTTGTGGTTGTGGATCAAGACGTGAGCTCTCAGTTTTTCTGTCACTCCACCATCCTGGACTCTAACCCTCTGAAACCGTAAGCCAAATTAAACACTATTTCATAAGTGGCCTTTGGTCATGGCGTTTTATCACAGCGACAGAAAAGTAACCAAGAGGGATTTTTGTAAATACAGGCAAGATAAAGGAGGTGGATGCAAAAGAACGAATTGGATTTAGGATCAACTTACTGATTAAATCATCCGCTCGTGTGTGTGTGTGTGTGTGTGTGTGTGTGTGTGTGTGTGTGTGTGACTTGAAATATACTGTCTTTGCAAATTTAAAATACACAGGTCATAATTTCTTTCATCATCAATGAGAGTCACCCTTTTGGGCATGTTCATGTGCTTGTGCATAATGGCCTGCATGTGTGTGTGTGTGCCTGTGTGTGTGTGTGTGCCTGTGTGTGTGTGTGAGCGTGCATGCACAGGTCGGGGTGAACACTGAGTACTGTCTTAGTCAGCACTCTATTGCTGTGAAGAGACACCACAAGGAGAAGGGAAGGGAAGAGATGTTAGCCCCGGGTGAATAGTATCCAAGTGTGTTATCTACATGTTTGGGAATGACACTGTCTTAGGGTTTCTGTCTCTGTGGAGAGACACTGTGACCATGCAGCTCTCATAAAGGAAAACATTTAACTGGGGCTTGCTTACAGTCCCAAAGCTTAGTCCATTGTCAGCAAGGTGGGAAGCATGGTAGCTTCAGGCAGACATGGTGCTAGAGAGTTAGCTGACAGTTCTACATCTGTGCCTGCAGGCAACAGGAAGAGAGTGTCACACTAAGTCTGGCTTGAGCTTCTCAAAACCCACCTCCAGGGACACACTTGCTCCAACAGAGGCCACACCTACCTCAACAAGGCCACATCCCAGAGACCAAGCATTCAAGCCTATGAGCGTGGTGTGTGTGTCTGTGTGTGTATCTGTGTCTGTGTGTGTGTGTATCTGTGTGTGTGTATGTGTGTGTGTATGTGTGTATCTCTGTGTCTGTGTGTGTCTGTGTGTGTATCTGTGTGTGTGTGTGTATCTGTGAGTGTATCTGTGTGTGTGTATGTGAGTGTGTGTATGTGTGTCTGTGTGTGTATGTCTGTGTGTGAATGTGTCTGTGTGTGTATCTGTGAGTGTGTGTGTATGTGAGTGTGTGTGTGTATGTGAGTGTGTGTGTGTGCATTCTTACTCAAGCCAACACTTCCTCTCCCATCTCCACTTTGGACAGAGCCTCTCACTGAACTTGGGGTTCACTGATTGAGCAGCTTCACTTTGCAGGCAGCCCAAAGACCCTCCTGTCTCTGTCTCCCTTGTTCTAGAATAACAAATCCACCAAAAGTATGGCCACCATGCCTGACTTTTTTAAAAATACGGGTCCTGGGGATCAAACCCAGGTCCTCATGCTTGTGTGCCAAACGCTTTACCAACTGGTCTGTCTCCCTCATCCAGTGCCGGAAAGCTTCTGGCATACCTTAGTGGATGATGTGCTTGGCGGACGTCTTTGAGTAGACCTCTAAGGGAATAAACTGCAGTAGAGCAGGGTGCTGTCCAAGGTGCCGGGCTGCACAGTGGAGAGGCCGTCAGAGCGTACTCATTACCTGTGGCTTTCATGTGATGGCAGGTCTCTGAAGAGAGGTGAGCCCCACATTTTCCCAACAGTGGTGTTGGAGGTCTTTTAATCAGTTTTATTAAACACCACATTCTGCCTTCTGACTCAGCTTAAGAGATGGGCACTGAGTTTTTGTGTGTCTGGAATGTGCTGAAACCCCTGCCTAGTCCTTCATGGACTTCGGTGCGCATGCTCTCTGTGGAGCACAGACCCTGGAGCCCGGTGTCCTGGCCTGACTCTACTGGCCGAGTGACCCTGCGTACATTTCTCCTTTCTGGCCCACAGTCTCCTCGTCTGTAATATGGGGGTTCAACGGTACTTTGTTTATAAATTGTAAGTGGCAAATGAGTCAGATTTAGAGGATATTTCCATAGCATGGAGGTAGCATGTTGTGTAAAGTTTATTTAGATTACACTTTATGACTAGAGGTCATTTCATTCTATAGAGGTTAAGAACAGATCTTGGTCTGGATTCAAATCTCGTTTTTCTATGCATTGGCAGAGTTCCTTGGGCCACTTTTGTGCTGTCTCCAAGCCTCAGCTTTCTCTGAGGTGAAGCGAGGTGTAGGACATGTCGAGTGAGTGCTTCCTGGCTTAATCAAGCCAGTTGTTGAAACAGCAAGAGTCAGGTGGAGGGGTGGCTCTGGGCTCCTCCCGGCGAGCGCCACTCCCTGTCATAGGACAGTGGGCTCTCATTTCCATTTTACCAGGAGACACACGCTGGGGACCCTGCTCTCTGGCTGCTGTGAGGAGTCCCAGTCGTGCCTGCCAGCAAAGCCCAAGCTTGTACGGAGGAACCAGGGACAGGAGTTGGCCCACCCTATTTCGTGGGCTCCTCCAATGTCTGTCAAGTCAAGTTAGCACCCTGGAGTGCTGCCTTCCTGAATTCCTTGTCAGATCCTGGGGAAATGGAGGCCCATAGGGCAGGCTCTGAGGATGAAACACTGGGCTGTCATCATAGGTTCTGAGGGCAAAAGATAAGAGTCTGTCCCTCGAGTAAGACATGATAAGCCCCGCTCATTTCAGAACATGGCCTCAGTGAAAACGGGGTCCTGAATCTGAGCTCCACTCCAGGCGGACTGGTGTCCCGTTGAATAGGTGAAATCTAGACCCTAGGACAGGGTTCCTCAGCCATTCTGTGCCTGCCAACACCCATGCTTCTTCCTGTGCTTATCTCGGAAGGCACTTTTTAGCAGTGACACTCTCCTGTGCAGCTCCTCTGGGTTTTGCCAAACACGCACATATTGTGAAGGTCATAGAATTCTGTGCTTCAGGCATCGAATTTGGGCCCCGGACCCATGCACATTCCCGCGGGGACCCACTGCAGCCCCAAGCGGCCCCCGAGTGTGTGCTACGGACGTGTTCTCCAGGAGAGCATCAGCGAAGTGGGAAGCCGAGCTGCGGATGTTGCCCAGGCTGAGTGCCCACACAGCTGGCTCTGATGGTAGAAGGGGCTGCGCCATATTCTAACCTGGGGCTGTTGCTAGGCTTTCGAGCTGGCTGCAGCCTGCAGGGTGGGAAGATAACATACAAATCCAACAGAGGCGGAGGAGAATCTCTAGAGGAACTGACTGGTAGGATGAATATGAATTGAGAGGGTTTAACTGTTAGGGGCACCTGCCACATAACCATGAAGACTGGGGTTCAGATCAGGTACTCACACAACAAGCCACCATCCCACGTACAATTGTAACTCTACCTCCAAGGGACCAAACACCCTCTTCTTGCCTCCGTGAATGCGTGTGCAAACACACACACACACACACACACACACACACACACACACACACACACATACTCACACACACCAGGTAGTTAAAGAGGGGGCGTGGTTATTAGGTTGGCCCACACAACGCAGTTATGTACGGGGCCATCTGCACATTGGAGAGGCTGAGAATTCCACCCAAAAGTCTGGGTGCCTAAAGAGTCCAATCTGGTGTCCAAAACCTGAAGGATTCCTGGAGAGCCACTGACCTTCAGTCTACTATGGAAGCTCAAAGAAGCTGGGTTCTGAAACCAGAGAAGAACCATAGCAGCAGCGGTGGGCCGCAGCAGCAGCAGAGTGGATGAACTTGCAAGACAGAGGCAAACAAGTAGAAAGAGCTAAGCTTTCCTGTTGGGCCTCCTTTTATCAGGCCGCCCCAGGAAGGTGCCACCCACATGTAGGATGGGTTGTTTCCCCACTTCGGTTAACCTGGTCAAGAGGGCCCCTCACTGGTGTGCCCAGTAGCTTGTCTATTAGCCGATTCCAGACACTGTCAAGGTGACAACCCAGGCGAACCTGCACAGAAATGTTCATACTTGTAACAGGCACCTTCCTCCCTTTCTCCTCCCTCCCTTCCCCCTTCCCTCCCTTCCCCCTCCCTCCCTTCCCCCTTCCTCCCTTGCCCCTCCCTCCCTTTCCCCTTCCCTTCCTTCCCCCTCCTTTCCTTCCCCTCTTCCCCCTCCCTCCCTTCCCCCTCCCTCCCTTTCCCCTTCCCTCCCTTCCCCCCTCCTTTCCTTCTTCCCTTCCTCCCTTCCCCCCTTCCCTCCCTTCCCCTTCCCTCCCTTCCCCCCTCCTTTCCTTCTCCCCTTCCTCCCTTCCCCCCTCCCTCGCTTCCCTCTTCCTCCCTTCCCCCTCCCTCCCTTTCCCTTCCCTCCCTTCCCCCTCCCTCCCTTCCCCCCTCCCTCCCTTTCCCCTTCCCTCCCTTCCCCCTTCCCTCCCTTCCCCCTCCCTCCCTTTCCCCTCCCTCCTTTCCCCCTCCCTCCCTTCCCCCTCCCTCCCTTCCCCCCTCCTTCCCTTCCCCCTCCCTCCCTTCCCCCTCCCTCCCTTCCCCCTCCTTCCCTTCCCCCTCCCTCCCTTCCCCCTCCCTCCCTTCCCCCCTCCTTTCCTTCCCCCTCCCTCCCTTTCCCCTTCCTCCTTCCCCCTCCCTCCCTTTCCCCTTCCTCCCTTCCCCCCTCCTTTCCTTCCCCCTTCCTCCCTTCCCCCTCCCTCCCTTCCCCCTTCCTCCCTTCCCCCCTCTCTCCTTTCCCCCTTCCCTGCCTTTCCCCTTCCCTCACTTCCCCCCTCCCTTCCTTCCCCCCTTACTCTTCTGCTTTTGAGGCAGGTTCTTCCAGCCCAGGCAGCTCTGGAATTCCCTACATAGAACAAGTTGGTCTCAAACTCACAATCCTCCTGCCTCAGCCCCGTGAGTGCTGGGATTCCAAGTGTGTGTTGCCACAGGTAACTTGCACGGCTCTTCTGGCACCTGGATAGGATGTCTGTATTCACACGTATGTACAACACCTGCAGGTGCTCTACATGCCTCCAGCCCCCTGGCCTAGTGGAAAATGACAGAAAGCTTGCACTTGTAGGCAGCACATCTTGTCAAACCCAGCGAGCTCTCCACTGACCACTTTAGTGGTGTATGAGATTTACAAATCCCATTAAGAATGCAATTATTTTAAAGCACGCTTTTCAAGCAAAATTGAAAAGTTGTTTCACGCCGTAGTTAATAAGCTCCAAGGTGGTGTCTTAAGCGCCCTCTCTGGAGTGTAATGACTCCTCCGTGATTCAGGAGAATCTGTGGGGTTTTCCAGAACACACCTTTCTGGCCTGAGCCTTAACTTTGCTCTCTGTGGATTAGCATTTGAAAGAGATTTGCTTGCTGTTTTGTGTCTTTCTGAAGTGCATCTCCCATTGTGGATACTGACCTCACACAAGGGCCTTTGTGCAGCTCCTTTACTTTCTGTGCCATGAAAGGGTAAGGATAGAAAGAACTGAAACAGCAATTCACGATTGCTTTCCCCTCGGCCACCGAATGAGACACCAGATCCAGCTCTCGGTGTAGCTGGGGTTTGTTCTGTTTCTGGCTTCTGCCTCTGAGAGGCTCCTACAGGAGACTCTCCTGTTCTCCATCCTCCTAGGTGCATCTGTCTGTAGTCAACAAGTCTGGACTCTGATAGATATTTATGGCTGAAGTCTGTAGAGCTGAGAGGTCCTCAGATATCATGAGATGACTTGAAAGTCAGGTCTGCACCCAGACCCATGCGTATCCTACATGCTGTCAATTCCTTCTCTTATTTTTCATAAAACAGACAAAAAAATCTTTATGTATATAAGTGGCTACCTGCGTCTATGTTTGTGCACCATGTGATTGCAGTACCTATGGAAGCCACAAGAGGGCGCAGGATCCCTTGGAAGCGGAGTAATAGATGATTGTGAGCCATCTTGTGAGTGCCAGGAATAGAACCCAGGTCTTCTGGAAGAGTAACCAGTACTCTTAACCTCTGAATCACTTCTTACCTTTCCCTCTCTCCTCCTCCTCTCCCTTCCCCTCCATTTACAAATGCTTATCAGGCTCAAAAAAAAAAAAAAAAAAGCCTGCTAACTGATAAGTTTTAACTTAACCTTCTACATGCCTGTGTATTAAAAAGCTCATTTTCAGGGCTCGGCAGTAGATCAGTTGGTAAAGCACCCAACCGGTAGTTTGGATTTCCCACAACCACATAAAAAGTGGGGCCCAGTGGTGTGGGTCTCTCTGGCCCCAGCCCTCGCCATGCTGGCCCACTGACTGGCTGGATCCTGTACGGCTCAGCCGCAGCCAGGTGAGTTCAGGACTGCAGCGATCCTGTCATCCCACTGGCTGCTCTTGCAGAGGATCTGACCTCAAATCCCAGCACCCATATGTCAGCAGCAGACTGAACTGTCTGTTCAGTCCAGTTCCCGGGGATTCAGTGCTCTCTTCTGGTCTCTGGGCACCAGGCACAAACATGGTGCACAGATACACATGCAGGTAAAACACTCACATACGTACAAAATAAAATGAGGGAGAAAAGACCCATTCTTTGTTCTTTCTGAGGAGAAGCCTCCCCACTCCCTGCTCTTCCACCATCCTGGTCTCTGGAGAGCGCATCCTTCCACACCGGCTGCTTCCGGGCAGGCGTGATCTTCAGTGTTGGCTTTTATTGGTCTGTCTGTGACATGTGCAGTTCCCTTTGCTTTACATGTATGGTTTGGAGAACTTCTTAGGTTGTGGATTGGTGTTTGACATCAAACCTGGAAGAATTTTGATTTCTTTTTTTTTTTTTTCCTGTTTTGTTTCATGTTCACTTTTCTCTCCTTTCTCCTCCATATGACACATGTGACACGTGAATCAGACCACTCGGAAGCATTTTACAGATCTGTGCACCTGTGTGGGGTGGGGAGAGAGGGGAGAGAGAGAGAGGGAGAGAGAGGAAAGAGAGAGAGGGAGACTGTGTGTGTTTCTCGCTCTGCTTGAGTTTTGTAAACATTCCCATTGAGTTGTCTTCATGGAGCCTGTCCTTTGATTGCGTTCTATCCAGTGAGGTTTTAGATTCAGGATTTTGCATCTTTCCCCTCTGGACTTTTAATTTCCATGAACTTGTACATCTCTCCTGAAATTCTTGTGCCTGTGTCCACTGTGTCGGGTTCCCCTGCAGACGTCCCACGACTCTGCCGATCCTGACATCCTCACCATGTGGAGCTGGTGTGTGCAGTCTCCGTCTTTCCTGTAGTGAGTGCATTGTTTCTCCAGAGCTGGTGCTCTGTAGATGCCACAGGGAAAGCAGCGGAGAGAGCCGAGCACAGGCATCGGCAGGTGTTGGTTCGGAGAGTGTTTTATGTCTTATCTCACTCTAGTCAGTGACCTTCTGCTGTCACAGGCTTGCCTGAGGGCCACACCCATATACCCAGTGCTGAGTTTTGTTCTAGTGGGAAAGTAGCTGACCGACCACCAGTGTTCATCCTTAGGCTTTGTTTCAGAGTCTGGCAGGATGGGTCTCTTTTACTTATTATTTTAAAAATTAAAATATAAGTACATCACCCCCCCTTTCCTTCCTCTATCTCTCCCGTATCTTCTCTCTCTAGCATCTTCCTGGTCCCACACACTGCCTCTCAAGCTGATGGCCTCTTTTTCTTTGATTATTATTGTTAATAATATATGTGTGTGCATATAAATGCATAAATATACAAGTACAACCCACCGAGTCTGTTTATATTGCTTGTATTTATATGATTTCAGAGCCGAGCACTTCGGGGAACCAATTGGGGGCTCATACTCGGAAGAGACTCTTTCTCCCTCTTGGTAGTCGCTACTTGTCTGCTGTTGTTTGTCTGGAGCTGGGGCCCTGTGATATTTTCCTCTTCATAGCGAGCATATTTATTGACGTATCATTGTTTAGATCTTGTTCAGGCAGCCATCTTACGCAGGTGTCATACTTCCTGCTCCTCTGGCTTTTACCTCCCCACCCTCCACGTTCCATGACGTTGCCCGAGCCTTAGATCAGGAGTTGTGCTATAGATGTATCTGTTGGGGCCGAGCACCCGATGATCGGCGGTCTCTGCGTTGTGACCAGTTGTGGTTTCTGTAAGAATGGCCTCTGCTGCAAGGAGAAGCTTCTTTGGTGAGGAGTGAGAGCTGTACCTACTGTGGGCATGAACGTACACTTCCGGACACAGTTAGGAATTACGCAGTTACGTGAGGTGCTGGTCGAAGGTCTTCCTCCAAGGACCGGCCTCTTCTAGTTTTCCTTTTCTCAAGAATGCCGTTACTCCTGGAACCCGGTCCTCACCCCACCGGCCTCGATCTACCCCAAGCTCTGTGTCTTGAAACGGAGCAGCCGCCCGCTCTCCGCCCAGTGCCACTCGTTCCCATCGGCCATCTATGCCCTGCGTAGCCTCATCTCTTTCTTCCCCGCCTGCGCAGGCGTCAGAGTTCCCGAGAGACTGTGTGCACAGGAGAACGAACCCTGGCGCCGTTAGGTTGTTCTCCGGTGTCGGCTCCCAGCGCCGTGACTGTTGGAGTGCAGGCGTGAATGCCAGTCACTGGTGTTTGGAAAACGTGTGCCTTAAGGTTTGTCGTTGTCACCAGAAAAGCTGAATATAAAAATTATAACACATGCGTCTTCCTAGAGAGCGAGAGTACTCAGTTTGTCTTCTGTTTTAAGCATGGAATAGATGACAAATGGAGCGTGGGGGGTCTTGTAACTGACCAAGGGCCTAGCCACGCAAACCCTCTGGTGTTTTCTGTCTTCATTAACATTTTTCTGTCATAAAATGATACGCACTGATAGTAGAGAATTGTAAAAACTCCCAAGTCACAAGGGAAAAAAAAAACCAAGCAAAACAGAAAAACCAAAACACTGATACTGTGAAACCAGTGTCAGATTTTGATTAATTTCTCAAGAGGAGTTTTTTTTCTTTCTGTGCATAGGTGCTTTTCTCTATTTGGTACAATTTTATACCTGCTAAAATTTCACTTTATCTTCTGTGTCAGTTACTCTCCTGTTTCTGTGATAAAATACCAGAACAAAAAGCAGCTCAGAGAAGAAAGGCTTTATTTTGGCTTATGGCCCTAGAGGAACAGAGTCCACCATAGCAGGGAAGCATGGCAGCACGAGCAGGAGATTGGCTGATGCCGGTTCATTCACACACAGGAAGCAAGGCAAGGCTGTAAACCCTCAAAGCCCGCCCCTAGCGACCACTTCCTCCACCAAGGCTCCACCTCCTGAAGGTTCCATAACAGCCCCAAATAGACAACTTATAGAAGAAAGAGTTTGTTGGGACTTACAGTTTCAAAGGTGGGGTGTCCATCACCGTCATAGTGGGGAGCAAGGCAACAGGCAGGTAGACATGGTGCTGGAGAAGTAGCTGAGAGCTGACATCTGATCCATAGCCCCATGAGGGAGAGAGAAGGAGAGGGAGGGGGAAGGAGGGAGGAGGAGGGGGAGAGCAGAAGAGCGAGTGAGAGAGAGAGAGCAAGAGAGAGAGCAAGAGAGATCAGACACACACACACACCAGAGAGACAGAGACAGAGACAGAGACAGAGACAGAGAGAGAGAAAGAGAGAAGCCCTCATCGATAATGGTGTGGGCTTTTGAAATCTCAAAGTTTGCCCCCAGTGCCACATCTCCTCCAACAAGACCACACCTCCTAATGCTTACCAAGTAGTTCTACCAACTGGGGAGCACGTATTCAGACATATGAGCCTATTAGGGCCATTCTCATTGGAGCCACCATAACACCGGGCAGTGGTGGCACACGCCTTTAGTCCTGATGCTAAGTTAGTCTTATTACCTATAACATTCTAATTCAAGGCAGAGGCAGGTGGATCTCTGTGAGTTTGGGGCCAGCCTGGTCTACAGAGTGAGTTTCAGGATAGTCAGAGTTACAACAGAAAACAAACAAATGAACAACAACAGCAAATAAAACCCCAAGAAACCACCATAACTACCAACTGGAGACCTAGTGTGCACAAGCCGTCGGGGACATTTTTCATTCAAATGAGTGCATGTTTTATGTTCTGATCACGTGTTTCATAGAACCCCCAATGGTTTGAGTATTAAATGAACTTTCTCTGTTGTTCCATTTCCCGTTCTGGGTAAAGGATCCTGTGACAAGGACCCTGGACTGCTGCTCTCTCTGTTTCCATGGAATTTTCTCAAAGTAGGATTTCCAAAGGAGAAAAGCTGGTGGTCATTTTTTCTTGGCCACCTTTCCCCACCAGTGTATATTATTCATGCTACACAGCACCGCGGGACAGAGGGTGTTTCCCTGCAAGTATGTATAGTCCCTGTGCCTGTCCCCCACGCCCTCTTCCCTTCCCCCCCCCTCCTGCTTCTCTTTGTTCTCCCACACAGTGTCACTTCTAATTTCCTTTATGGGCGTTTTAAGCCTCGGACGTTTTGTCAGCTCTAAGACTGTCTTCGGAGAGTCCTGAAGAAGGCTAAACTCCGTCTTCAATTTATCCTTCCCCTGGATTCTCGTCTCGAGGACTTCGAGATGCTTCTGGTCTACTTGGCTGAGCGCGCTGAAAGTGGCCACTCGATACCAGGAAGGACAGCAGCTCTTGGTAGAGTTTTACCTTCAGCTGCAGCCTGGCCACCTGCTGCTGGTCCTCTGGGGACAAATGACTGTTTGTGAGCCCCGTAATCTTCGTCCATCAGTTGTCTGTAGGCGCCTCTGCTTTGCGGCAGCCCGTTGAGACGGTGTGCATGCACTCCCTTCTCGGAGACTACGAGTACAGTGTGCTTGCTAAACACACTGGACATCAGTGCCTTAAACCGAGAGGCCTAGAATCGCCTCCAGTGCTCACTACAGACAAAAATAATAATTGAACCTCTACTTACACATCTGCATTCAAATACCAAAAGAACAAATAGCCCCGAAGCTGCTTTTTCTGGTTTGGGCTCCTCTTCTTCGATAACTTCTTTTGTACTCTCTGTTTCTGTGACTCCAGAATATTCTGTTTCCCCAGGATATCTGCCCCTCCGGCCTCCCTGGCTGTCTCTCCCTGTAATTGCTTTGCTGAGTGTGTGGATTCTGTCGATGTTTCTCCAGTGTCCTGCACACCACGCTCACCCACATTGACCCCACTTCCCTCTGCTGGAGAGTGGCTGTGACAGGTGGCTTTGTCACCGGAGCCCCAGCTGCCTGCACCAACCAACTGAAGTGCTAGCAGTTTGTGGACCCCGGGGATGTTTGTCGCAGCCCTTCTAACAGCGAAAGGGTTAACAGCCTAGGCAGTTAGTGTGGACGGAAGAGGCTGTGCGTGATGACCCTGAATCCCTGTAGCAGGGCATGATGAGGACAGACACGGGTGATGTTTATGAAGTTTTAGTAGCATGAACACACATTGCAATAAAAATTAAATCTATGGCCGGATTCTAAAGGTGGACAAAGCAAAATGCTTAACACGGCAGAGAAAAGTAGTGGCAGTGCTGTCTACTAGTTGGGGTGAGGGCGTTCTTTTTCCTTTCTCTTTGCATTAATTTTATTTGTTTTTTTTCTTCCCTGGGAAGAAATGTGTTTGTTGACAAAATTGTGCATATAATTGGGGAAAATAACTCTACAAGATCAACTTCCCTCACTTCGGCTTTCCAAATTGACATTGTGTTGTTGAGTTTAGCCTCAGGGTGCAATCTCCAATTCTTGTTTCTTTCTTAAGCATGGCCATTAATGCCTACACCAGAGGAAGCATCAGACTCTGTGTTGAAAATCTATTGTCTGAAGACCTGTGTCCTCTTCTTGAATCAATATTTAATGCTGCAGCCAAGGTCTCTGTCATGATTTATGTCAGTAGAAAGCGTTAAGAAGAGCAAAAATCAGCACCTCAGTTATTAACTGGGCTTTAGCTCAGCGTTTTCCAGAATGTTCTCTGAGACACGGCACTGAGGCTGAAGATTCTCTGTCAACAAATGTTTCTGTGGCCAACTCATCGGGACTGTCCTTCAAGGTTGAATACTGGCTGGAAACAACCTTAAATGTCCTGCCGGTTAAAACTACTGGTTGAGAAATGGAGTTGAATACCTCGTGCTTCTGTCTCTTTACCTATGCAACAGGAACTGTGCTGTTTGGGTAAATGAGAACATTAAATGGGATAATAGACACGGTGTGCTGGGTGCAGTGTCTGCCGCACAGGTTCCCAGATGGAGACACTTGGGTATTCTGCCCTCCTCTAGAAGTCACGGGGCACCACAAGGAAGTGCAGTGGGAAAATCAAAGAGGCATGCAAACAGACGTGTGTGTGGCTACTAACACATGTCTGAACATTGTCCATGGCAGACTGCTGTGACAGCTGTCTTCCTGTGTAGAGCACGCACTAGAAACGTGGCTGAGACGATCCGAGAAAGCACACTGTAAAAACAAACAATATTTCCGTGTGTCCTGAACCAACTCCGACAGAGCGTAAGCAACTGTGAACGCCGTCCTGTAAGTGCGCAAAGCTGAAGAGATACATCAGGAAGAACCTGGGCACGAAGGCAAAGGCTGAGGCGACCCACGGGCTGATTCCTCAAGAAAGGCACCAAATCCAAGCACTAGCCTTCACGGTGCTTTTGAGTTAGCATTCTGCGTTTCTAGCTCAGCAACAGCCCTGGAATAGTGGCCAGCATCCCTGCACCCAAGGGTGTAGCACACGCCTTGTTCATAATGAGTTTTAACATCTGACCTTTCGGTTAGATCCTGGGAGAAGCCTGGCTGGGAGGGTTTGTCTTATTTCACCTCCTTAATTCAGTCCCTGACCCCGCTCCATGGGATGGCGCTAACCTTGCAAAGAGTGCGCCTTCCCTCCCCAGGAGGCAAGAAGGGGTGCTCACCAAAGACATCACAGGGGAAGGTTTTCGCCACTGCCGCGTGAGGTGGCGGGGGATGCTGGATGCCAATAGGAGACTGCAAAGTCTTAGGAGACCAGGGAAGGAGATGCTAGGAAGCGGGTCCTTTAAAAGTTCTTTTCTCTTTCTAGAAATTGGTGTGTATTTTTAGGGCTATTTGCATGTTCAAGGGAGATGTGGAAAGCCCTGCACACTCGCTTAGACTGATTATTTTGAGGATTTCTGTTTAGGTATGCAAAGACAAACACAGGGATGCATCTGCCTGGATGTATGTTGATAGTTTGCTCTAAAAACACACATGTAGGCATGTGTGTGCCTGTGAATGTGCACACACACACACAGACACACACATAGACATACACAGACACACACAGACACACACACACACATACACACACATGCACACATACACACATACAGACATATAGACACACACACAGACACGGACACACAGATACAGACACACACACATGCACAGACACACACACACAGACATACAGACTCACATGCAGACACAGACACACACAGACACATATACAGACACAGACACATGCACAGACACACAGACACACACAGATATACATACACACACACACACACAGACACATGCACAGACACACATGCACAGATACACAGACACACATACAGACACATAGGCACACACACAGATACACATAAACACACATACACACGCACAGACACACAGACACACACACACACACATACACACAGACACACAGACACACAGACACATAGGCACACACACATACACACGCACAGACACACACGCACAGACACACACACAGACACACATGCACAGACACACATGCACACACACACACACACACACATACACACACAGACACACAGACACATATACAGACACATAGGCACACACACAGATACACACACACACACAGACTCCCCCACCTCTCAGGAAAGGTACCATGGCTTTGCATGGGCGTGTCTGCACTCACAAAGCACAAGGCACTGCTGGCTCCTTGGCAGACCCTTAGGGCTGGCACAGTACCCCCCTTCTCATCTCTGTGGTTTTTACCCTGTTCTGCTTCTGAACACTGCAGTGGAGCCCACAGGGAAGACTGGGCTCAGGAGTGGCATGGCTCTTTGTCTCCTGTGGAGGGGGCTTCCTCCCATTGCTTTCACAGGGGTCACTTCTATACTTTTATAAATTGACACAACGATTTTACACATTACATGGCCAGTGTGTCAATGTGGTGTGCACCAGTGTGTCTGTGTGCCCAGTGTGTCAGTGTGGTGTGCACCAGTGTGCCTGTGTGCCCAGTGTGTCAGTGTGGTGTGCACCAGTGTGTCTGTGTGCCCAGTGTGTCAGTGTGGTGTGCACCAGTGTGTCTGTGTGCCCAGTGTGTCAGTGTGGTGTGCACCAGTGTGTCTGTGTGCCCAGTGTGTCAGTGTGGTGTGCACCAGTGTGTCTGTGTGCCCAGTGTGTCAGTGTGGTGTGCACCAGTGTGTCTGTGTGCCCAGTGTGTCAGTGTGGTGTGCACCAGTGTGTCTGTGTGCCCAGTGTGTCAGTGTGGTGTGCACCAGTGTGTCTGTGTGCCCAGTGTGTGTGTCAGTGTGGTGTGCACCAGTGTGTCTGTGTGCCCAGTGTCTCAGCATGGGGTGGTGTACATCAATCCATTCTTGGCATTCTGGAACCACTTTTATGCATTACATTTGTGGAGATCAAACGTCCACAGTGGCCTCCACCAGGATAAGTGAAGGTGCCAGCCAGGCCACTTCCTTCTGGAAGCTGTGGGCCACAGTCCATACCCTTCCCTTACCTGCTTCTAGAAGCTGCATGCATTCCCTGGTGCCTAGCAGAGGCTGGTGGAGTCTTTTACATCCCCTTCCCTCTGATGGAGGGCCCCGTGACATCCCCAGATGTCAGACACCCCCGGTTAGCTCCCTGCCTCCAGTTTGTCTGAACAGCAGCCTCAGTTCATTTGTAATGTTCTGCCTCCTTTCTCAGTGATACTGCACCCTCGGTGCAGACACAGAATGGGCATTCGGCCAGGTGGAGGCATGGTGTCCTATTGGGGAACATTAATGAGTGATTAATTCTGTGAACTGCTGTGTATACGTGTATGTCTGTGTCTGTGTGGTGTGTGTGTGTGTGTGTGTGTGTGTGAGTGTGTGTGTATGTGTGTGTGAGTGTGTGTGTACGTTGTGTGTGTGTGTAAGTGTGTGTGTGAGTGTGTGTGTGTACGTTGTGTGTGTATGTGTGAGTGTGAGTGTGTGTGAGTGTGTGTATGTGTGTGAGTGTGTGTGTGAGTGTGTGTGTGTGAGAGTGTGTGTGTACATTGTGTGTGTGTGTGTGTGTTTATGTGTGTATGTTGTGTGTGTGAGTGTGTGTGTGTGAGAGTGTGTGTGTACATTGTGTGTGTACATTGTGTGTGTGTGTGTTTATGTGTGTATGTTGTGTGTGTGAGTGTGTGTGTGTAGGTAAGTAAGTGGAGTAGGAGGCTGGCCATGGAAAGCACTGCCACATGATTATATCTGGTGCTCGGAGGGAGTCAGGTGAGGAACACCTGACTGACAGAGATGCCGAGAGAGGATCATGGGACAGGTGCTATGTGAATATGGCCGTGGAGGATGGATAGGATTTCAGAGCAAAGCTGTGCAGGAGAACGTTGCAGGCAAAGGGAAACCTGGAAACACAGTGGCTGAGGGGGAAGCATGACTGTGGGGACACGCAGCTCCGCTGCCTTCGGGGACCGTGGTCACAATCGAGAGAGGCAGCCCCTTCCACTCATGAACTGGGTTTCCATGAGGGCCGGCCCCAGACAGAGAGGGCAGCCATTTCCAGCTCCAGCAGACCCCGCAGGGCCCGGTGCTGCAGATCACTGGCTTTCTGACATCAGAGATCTGGATATTTATGTGAAATGTTAGATTCTAAAAGCCCACATCTAACTCAGTTCTTTAAAGAAACTTACCGACCAGGTCAAGTAGCGAGCAGAGAACCTCCCTTTGTCACCTCTGAAGCGAGGCACACAGAGGTTGACCACGATGGCTCACCACACAGTGGCTCACGGCGGCCATCGGCATCCAGGGGGGATCGGGGCTGAGTGGGCAGAGCAGGTGTGGTATGAGTGTTGGTGCAGGGGACAGACCCCAGCTCACACTGGGGCACAGCTCCTGGCTGTCCAGGGGAGTCTGCCATGGCTGGTGGCACCATGCCTGGTGTTCCGATTCAGGCATTTATGTGCTGCAGTTGCTCTCCTGAAAGAGGAACAAGTAACGGAAGAACAGAGGAAGTGAAAAAAGAAGGAGAAGCAGAAAAACAAAGCAAAACTAAAATTGCTCCTTTTATCAATGCCAGAAGAACAGCCGTCTGCATCACAATGAGGGGACGGGCAATTGCGAAGGCCATTGATACAGGAGTTTGTTAGAAACACTGTCTGTTTTTCAAGAATGGAATGATAGAAATTACTATCCCTTTATCTTTATCTCGGTACAATGGGAGTTTTATCCCATCTTGCACCCCGATTATGACTATAATGACTCGGGCTTCTGAAAGACTTAAGAAAAAATTCAAAACATCTCTTTAATTTGCGTTCCCACCCTCTGGGGATGAATAGCGGGCCATCCAATAATAAAACCAAAACCCAGATTTCTGTCTGAGAAGATTGCAGATTTACATCTGGAGCGTGCTCTTCTAAAGCAAAGGCATCGTGGAGTCCAAGTGACTTGGGGGCTCCTGGCTGGAAGGCAGGACTGGGCTCTGTCTCTCGTTGATCACTCCGCCATCCCTCCTGTTTGCCAACATCTGCAAGGTTAGCATCCTCTTCCAGTGGAGTACAGGGTCATGATGTTGGTTGTGTGTCGGCTGGGAGCCTGCTGTTGACCAGAGAGGAGGGGGAGGCAGACCTTGCCTGTTGATTACTCTTGCTGCTGTGGTAGAGTGTCTGAGAGGGTCACATGAAAGGGGGCTGCTTTGGCGCTTGGCTTGAGGGTGAAGAAGCCGTGGAGGCAGATAGCTCTGTGGCCATGAGACTTTACTCTCTGACATCTCCACACAACAGGAAGCAGAGACCAGACAGGAAGTAAGAAGGTTCTCCCCTAAGAAATGCCTTTCCTGACCTAGACCCCACCTCCCCAGATAGTGTCACTGCCTGGGGACCAAACGTTCAAATGTCTGAGCCTGTGGAGACATTTCAGAGTCGGACTGGAGATACCTGTCCTATCCCACCAGGACCACCGCGCAGCTTTGTGACCTGAGGAAGTGATTCCACACCACTATGGCTCTATTTTGCTTAATATTATGCAACCGCAGTGATACGTCCTATTTTTAAACCCTGTCATGATGGAGCTAGACCACTCTTCATCTTGTTTTTCTCCCTTGCTATCATTTTTCATGTTTACGCCCAGGATGTGGCTCATTCCGCTGGGCCGCTCTGCAGCAATCCCTCTGATTACGCCATGATTTATTGGCTCGTTCTCCTGCTGGTGGGAGATGCAAGCATCCTCATTTGGGTTTGCTAATGTACATCATAGGAGTCTCTGCGAGGCAAGTACCAACGGACACCCACTGAGAAGTAGTGGGGTATCTGAGTCATGGGTTTGCACATCTTAGAACTGACAAGCTACCAGGAGGGACATTTGCGTTTGTCCCTGCAAGTTTGGCTAGTGCTCTTCTGTTCACACCTAGCCAACACCAGCTATCACCAGACTTTAAGTTGCTTTTTTCCAGTATGACAAAATAGTATCTTAAAATATATATTTATTATTATTATTATTATTTTGGCTTTTTGAGACAGGCTTTCGCTGTTGTAACTCTGGCTGTCCTGGAACTCACTCTGTAGACCAGGCTGGCCTCAAACTCACAGAGATCCGCCTGCCTCTGCCTCCCAAGTGCTGGGATTAAAGGTGTGTATCATCACCCCCTGGCAAGGTTTATATTTTAAAAACTGTGTATGTGTCTATGTGTGGATATGTGCATGAGTGTAGGATATGCGGAGGCCAGAAGGGGGCGCTGGATGCCCTGGATCTAGAGTTATAGGCAGTTGTCAATCTCCCACCTACGGGTGCTGGGAGCCAAACTAGGGTCCTCTGCAAGGTCCGTGCTCTCAGCCAGGTGCAGTTTCCACTGTTAGCAAGGCCAACATTCTTGAAATACTTCCTGCCCACCAAGGCTTCTCAAAGTCAAAGACCCTTTGAGCGTTTTGAGCATTTTCTGCAATAGTTTGGGCTACTGACAGCATCAGAGGACACCTGAGCCGTCTCCCAGACCTTGGGCACAATGTTTCTGAAGTTTGCACATTATGCATGTTTGCTTTGGATGGTCAACTGTCATCAGGTTAAGGGACTTCACAGATTTCTCAGTTTGTCGAGGGTTTTATAAAATAATAGAGGTGATCACAGTTTCACCTAGAAAAGCACATACATTAAAGTGCACAGGGCACAGGTATGGCATTGATGTCTTCTCAGAAAGTCAACCCGTTCCTGTTAAGAGCTAATGAACGGGACCCTAGCAGCCACCAGGCGCTTTGTCATGACCCTGAGCTGCCTCCCAAGTGCTGAGATTAAAGGCATGCACCACTTTGGCTCGCCCTAGAACATCAGTTGTACCTGTTTCTGGGCCTCCCACAATCGCAGCCACAAATGTTCACTAGTGTACAGCTTTCCGGCCCCAGCACTATCTGTAATGTCCGTCCATGCTGCTGCATGTAGCTTCATTGGTTGAGTTCCACTGTCGTTGTGTCCAGTGTGTGACTGTACATCTTTACGTTTTTAATTCTCATCTTGAAACACATTAACGCAGAGGCTTAGCTGCAGTAGTCAGGCTGCTGCGGCAGCTCAGCAAGTTCAACAAAGAGGCGTACTCATTGGTGCAAACCCTTCCAGACCTCAGCAGAGGGCACCGCCATCATGGCAAGCGCAAAACTAGACAGCGGAACCCTGAGCGTCTGAACTCAGATATTTTTATTCATCCACAACTCCTCAGGTGTTCTACTGATAGCATATGTAGATCATTAGCAATTAAACACCCCCACATTAATCCAACACCTGCAAACAATACAAAACACCAAGACCTAGGCAGCCTTTCCGCCAACAGCGCAACAGAGCACAAAACAATATTTTAAACACAACCAAAAATAAATTTCTACAACACTTAGCTCTCATTGTCAGGCTGTGTCATGGTAGGTGGTAGACCGTAGCATGCGCCTTGGCATTGTGTAGTGAGAGCTCAGAGCAGTTTTGATTGACACTTCTCAAAGCCATCGATGTTGAGTTCGTTTTTAATCAGGTTAATTGGTTTAGATACCCTGCAATGACTCCCTGTTCAAGCCTCCTGGCCAGCTTTTCTACAGAGTGGGGCCCATTTTCATCGGCACACCCATGCTTTCTCTGTCGTCAGGACCATTGCTACAGAGACCGTAGCTTCGTGACACCCACACCTTGTGTTCCACAGAGTGCGTTCCATTCTCCTACTGATGTTTCAATGAGAGAGTCATTCTTCCCTTTCTGGTGGCGTTGCTTCCTCCAAGATTGTGGAGGTGCCCAGAAGACAAAAGTCTTCTATCCATGTCCTTCCCCGCTCTTTTCAATAGGCTAAATTTAGTCAGCAGTAGAGGGCATCTTTGTCTCCTCACTCAGCTGATGTGTGTCTGAAGCTATGAAGCTGGAGACAGAGTCTGTTTAAAGCGTTGTGTTATTGCCACGTACTGTAAGTTTTCTGTAGCACTGGTTTTCCTCTAGGGCACATGGTTTTGCGGGTCACCCTGAGATCCCCAACCCCTTGGAACAGGACTTTGCATATGCAATGAAATAGAGGTCTTTCCTGTCTTCATGCAACTAACAGCCATTGCTCAGTGCTATCCACCACCTCTGCCCCCATTCACATTTCCTCTGCTGCCTGGGATATGTCTCTTACAGATTGCTGGTTGAAATTACACTCTGTTCTAGATGCTGGGTCTTTTAATTTTCATTGGTTTTTAGTCAGAGTTGTTTCTCTTTAAAAACCACTTTTGGGAGCTGGAGGTTCAGCCTGGCTCAGAGGTTAAGACTTGCTGTGTTTACAGAACACCTGAACTTAGTCTCAGCACCCACACGGTGGCTCACAACCAGGCATAAAGTCCCAGAGGACCCAGTGACCTCTGTGACCTCCCCAGGTACCAGGCATGGCACACAGACATGCATTCAGATTGTATTTAAAGGGAGTAACTTGTGATGTGGATTCCGCGTTGGTGGAGCCGTGCACTGGATTCAGTGTTGCCAGATGTCTAGCGAGGCTGGGAGGATCGGTGTCCAGGCAGCGGCAGCACAGCCCCCTCCTCGCGGTGTTCATCCTTCTCCCTCTGTCTGGTCACTTCTACACCCAGCACTAGCTGTCGCCAGTCAACTGTTAACTGAGGAACAATATAACTAAACCCCGCCTGTCCCTCCTGTTGGATTTGCTGAGAGAGAACGGTTTCCTCCTCTGCTTGGGGTCCCTAAGGTTAAGCTCATTCCATCATGGGAGAATGAAAGTTCAGTTCTTTCCCCTCCCTCTTCAACTTCGGGAGAAGTTGGCCTCTTTGCGAATTCCAAAGTTCTTCGATGATGTCTTTCTGCCTCTTTTGTCTTAGCAACGGTCACGGCTTGTTGATTTTGAAAACGCCATCATTTTAGTGGCCCCCGGCAGTACTTTCTAGAAGTATCTCAGCCACAGAGGCACTGGACAGGTCATTGGTATCCAGCTCACGCTGTCTTTGCGAGGTGAGCATCCTGCGTGACCCGTGCCTACGTCACTGTGCCCGGGACCTGCGTCCCTGCCCTCTGTGTTTCCAAAGGTGTCAGTGACCCAACTTGCTTATGGTCATTTGTAGAGGAACACTTGGAATAAGTTTTTGTTATTTGGGTTTCTTTAAAAACACAAAATGGCCTTTGGATTAGGTTTGCGTTCCCTCCCCAGCTGTGGTGTTGTTGTTCACGAGTTGGGTTTGGAATGCTTGATGCAGGTGGCTATGATTTGGTTGGGTGCAGTCGTTCTGGCACCTGTAGCTTGTTCTTGGGATTGCGTGCCGCATGGGTTTATGGGAACTTTTGGCTTAGGGCAGAAAAGGTCTGAAGCCCTGAGAGTCGGGGTGGGCATTGGTTGGGTTGCTGTCATTAGTTAGTGTGATAATTCCTAAAAGAATAAAGGTTGGAGAGATTGAGTTTACGGACCATGAGCTGAGACGCTCGTTGACTCACTGTCAGCTAGTCCTCCTCGAGCTCAGGACAGCCTGAAAGAGACTGTGGCGGTTTCTACCTTTCTCTCTTTCTCTATCAAGGCCGCTGCAAAAGCGGTGAAGATTTCTTTCTTTCCTTCCTTTCTCTACCCCTAAGTTGAGGGTAAAAGACTGTAGCGTACTGCTGCAATCATTTCCCTCATTCCTGCTTTGAAACTGTGTGTTTCTGCAGCTCTGAGGCTGCCTTCCTTTGTAAGTGATCTCCGGTGGCTGACTACCCTGTTCTGCACCGTCTACACTGTCCTGAACCGTCTACCCTGTTCCTGCACCGTCTACACTGTTCTGTACCGTCTACCCTGTTCCTGCACTGTCTACACTGTTCCTGCACTGCCCTACACCGCACCCTAGCGCCTGGGTACACTGCACTGCACACGCTTAGGATTTAGGGTGCTTCCATCTCCAGGCGGAGACAGTCGGATCTGGCCCTGCACCTGTGATTTGACCGCCTGTGAGGTCAGGAACAGGCGATGCGTTTGGAGCAGGTGCGCAGGTCTTGTGCAGGTGCCCAGCCGTGGTTGGCAAGGTCAAAGAGGTTTCTCTAGAGTCCCATGGTCTCTACATCAGGACTGTCTCAAAGCTCTTCATTTCTGTTCTCTGAAGAGAGCACGCGGACCCAGCACGCCCCACCCTTCAGTGGAAGCACCTACACCAGACTCTCAGGGTCTGAAGATCATGTGTAGCAGTGTGATTTATTCTGGCTTCAACTTCTTGATAAATCAGGGTTCCCTTGACACTTCTCATTGCGGACACAAAAGCAAGGCAAGGAAGGAAGGGTTTGCCTCCATGTACGTCCAAGGGTGCAGTCCGCGGCGTGGGAGCAGGAAGCAGACGGGCATGGGGCTGGTGCTCAGTGCGGTCTCCTCCTCATTCTGTCCAAGCTGGCACCCATGTTCAGAATCATCTTCCCACCTCATCCTAATCCAGGTAACCCTCACAGGCATGCCCGAAGTCTGCCTCTCTGATAATTCAAGGCCCTGTTAAGTTGACAATCGATATTAACCAATTTCAAGGATTATTCAGATTTCCCATTTATTCTCTCTTCCGTCGGATGGTGAAGTGGCCTGCGGGCTGGCATTCCAGACCCCGCTGCGCAGCACATCTTCCCGTGCCCTGGGTTTTAGGATCGTTTCCCAGTGTGGGGGCCTGTTGGCGTCACAAAGGAGGTCAATCTTCTACCTCGTGGAATCACAAGTAGAAACCATGAAGGAAGCCAGGAGAGTGACTAGGACCATAATCAGGGAAGAACAATTATGTGTAAGTGTGGAACACTCATTAGTCTCCGAGAACGGGAACCTTTAAAGGCCATTTCTGTGTAGACGCCTCTGGCTGGAGCTGCACCAGGCTGCTTCCCATTAGCAGCCACTGAAGGCCCCACGAAGGAGGCTTTTCCCCCCTCTGCTTTTTTTCCGTCCTAATAGCTGTGCTGTCTTGGCATCTCTGTCCAATTAAAGCTGACCAAAGCCGCACTCACATCCAGGCCTTGTCAGGCAGTAACCCTGTGACCCTCCTTACCTGCCAGCCCTGGCTTCTCAGACTCTCAGATCATAGCACCACTTTCTGGCACTGTGGCCTCACTTCCGTAATGAAGGCGCTAACGTGGGGAAGGAGAGGGCTAGTCCAGGGCTGGATCCCTATCACCATTCACCCAACAGGCTCTGAACAGCCCAGTGACCTTGTTACGCACAGACGCGAGGTAATAAACAAAAGCACTGACAGCCACAGACTGTAGGATACGCCAGGGCCAGTTCCCAGGGTGCTATGATGCCAAGAGGTTGAACGAGGTTATTCTGGAGCCGTGTGAGTGAGCGCGGCCCTGGAACGTGGATGTAGGGGACTGCAGATCCCATGCTGCGGTGTGAGAAAGTCATTACTGTGCAAAGAGATAGAACAAAGAAAGTCACAAGTCAGCCACACTGCCGGGGAGTGAAGAAGGTGGGTTAAGGCAAACCGCCTCTCAGCCGTAGGCTGCAGGTGCTGTCTGATGACACTGTTAGCAGAAAGGTTGGCAGAAACTAGGGTTCCGTTAAGTCATCCCAAAAGGTTTTACCTGTTAGTCACAGGACGTTAGGTCAGGCGCAGAGGTAAGCAACGAACAGGTATTTAAGAGGCTGAAGGTAACTGCAGTAATTAGGCTTTGGACCCCCAATACTCCGGTCAGTCCACGTAGTAGATGCTCTGATTACGTAATCAGCTTTCTAGACGGTTCAGTGGAAGGGTTAGTTCTTTCTGGGAACTCTCCTTGATGCTGTGTGTGAACCCCTTTGATGGCATGTCTCTGTCTGGGCTTCCAGAGGAGGACTCTGAGAGAAGGTCTGGCTAAAAGTGGTGTCTTAAACGTGGTCTCGGGACACTGGTGTGGAGGGAAGCGAGGCAGGAAGGAACAAGCAGCCGCTACGGCTGTGCCTTCATGCAGGTCACCGTGGGAACACGGGGTGCTGTGGAGTTTGAAGAGCAGTGGGGATCATGCCTCTGAGCATCCCTCCCTGTGTTACACGGACCAGGGAAGCTATCCCCTCGTGCCCACCAGTCACGGCTGAGAGCCACTTCCAGGACACTCTAAGTTTTGGCTTTCCTACCTGATGTGCAGGTCCCAGCAGCCCCCCACGACGGGAGGATGTCCTCAAGAGAGGCGATGGACGCAGGTGCTGCAGGTGCAGCATAAGGACAGGTGCGGGGAGGTGAGGCACAAGCAGTGTCCGCAGAGACGTGTTAGCACTTCCCAGGGAGACAGGACCAGTAGATGCAGGTTCACAGAGGGCTTTGTTTTGAAGAACTGACTACCGGGCTGTGAAGTGCCCCGAACTGCAGTGGGCAGGCTGAGGAGTTTGGTCTAAAAGCCTGCAGGTCCTCACCACCAGCAGATGCTTAGTCCAAAGACCAGCAGCAGCTGGAGCGGGAGGACCGGCAGCTCAGTCCTACTCAGGCCTTCCATGGACAGGGCGCGGCCCAGCCATGTTGGAGAGGGCTGACTGCTTTTCCAGCTGATCCATGCAAATGGCAGTTTCTCCTCACACACCCTGATCGCTGCTCTGGAATAGTGTGGACCTCGTGTCAGTTCTGTTGGGGAAGCAGAGGTTTGTGGCTGGCTCCACAAACAAAGGATGGTCCAGGAATGGGATTCTCTAGGTGTCAACACAAAACAGCGACTTACAGAAGCCAGTGGAATGTATTTATCTCACGGGCATCAGTGAAAGTCTGCACTGAGCCCAGCCCTAGGGGTAGGACAGGGGATATAACAGAAAAATGTGCTACCGTCTGAGGGAAATCTGATCACCGTCGAAGGAGAACACATAGGCGAGACGTAGCCTTTGTCAGACTCTCTCTACACGCTGTGGCCCAGATGTTTGTGTCTGTGGTGGTTAGTGTTGATGTCATGTGAGGAGATCTAGAATCATCTAGAAGAGAAGCCTCCAGGAATGTGAGGGATTTTCTGGATTAGGCTAATCAGGTAGGAAGATTCTCTTTCATCGTGGTGCACTGTCTGGATGCACAGAAAGCGGGGAGCGCGTTGAGGGCCAGGATTCAGCTGCCTCGGCTTCCTGACTGTGGTCACATGTGACCGGCTGCCTCGCGCTCCTGCTACCAAGCCTTTCCCACCTCGATGGACCGCATCCTAAACTGTGAACCAGAGCAGCCCCTCCCCCCTGAAGTTGCTTTCATTGGGCATTTCCTCACAGCAGAGAGGCAAGCAGCTAACACAGTGACCTCCCAGCTCCCATCATATTCTGAAACCCCTGTGGTGGTCTTAGAAGATGGGTCTTTGTGAGGTGAAGAGGTCACGGGGTGAGCCCCTCACAGACGGGATCATGCCCTTGCGAAAGATCTCAGAAGGACACCCTGCTCCTTACGTCCTGTGGAGGAGTCACGGGATGGTGGGAGCCAAAGACTGAATGAGCAGACACCTTGCCTTGTCCATCCCAGCTTCCAGACAGCTGTCTATTAGCTGTACGCCCACGGTAGTTTGTTACAGCAGCTCCAAGAGCCTAAGGCACCGGGTGAAAGCAGCGAGCTGGCTGGTCCGTGTGGACAGGAGCTGCAGATGAGAGAGCAAACAGCCATCGCTGTGAGCCACTAGGAGCTGAGGGGTGTTTGTGGCACAGCACAGTGGTCGCTCTGATCGATAAGCTTGTTACGTGGAGACATTGATCACACCACCCATGTATGTGTGCCTTCCTTCCTTCCTCTCTCCCTCATAACTTTCTCTCTCTCCTTCTTCCACCCCTCCTTCTTCCCCCTCTCTCTCCCCTCCCCCTTCCTCCCCGAAGCCCTCTCCTTGCCACTCCTCTCACACCTCTCCCCTTCTCTACCCTCCCTTTCTTTCCCCTGGACCAACCCACCTGTCCGGTTTCATCTGGCCATCTAGAAAAGGACGTCCTTATGTGTGGCCAGACCTTTCTTACCTGTTCAGTGCTCGCCCTCCCAACCCTGCTCTCCCCAGAGCGGGGTCACTTCTGAACACCCAACCCATTCCCACACCAGGGTCTGAGTTTTCTGTTGGCTGTGCTTATAACCCTCTCTCAGACCCTCCCTGGACAGTTTCCACCCTCCCCGCACGGCCCGCGTTCTGCACACACACCCCTCCCCGTGAGACCTCTGTCTAATAAACTGAGTGCTGTTCTTACAAACCACAGGTTAGAGCCCTCGTCAGTGTGAGCTAGTGTGAGGGTCCCTGAAAGCAGGGATGGTACCCGCCTCGTGCCTTCTGGTGTCTCCAGGACAGAATGCCTGCGACAGCAACGCGCTTCGGGTGAACATGTCACAGGGATCTGCAGATCTGCCCAGCGCTCTCCCGCCAGAGAGCTTTTATCAAATGCCAGGTTCTCTTTAGAAAGGAGCGAGCAGACAAGATGCAACCCTCACTTTTGCTCTGTTTGAATCTTTTGAAACAATTTCCTTCTGTCTCCTCATGAAAGCAGGAAAGTGGGGACCTGAGTGACCGTCTCCCCAGAACACGCCATTCCTCAGGCAGTGGTGAGATGTGTGTTGGTCTAATTGGGAGCAGTATGAACTCGTTATTCTGGGGGCAGCTGCATGCTGTGCACGTCACAGGTTGGAGACTGGCCTTGTTCAAGATTGCTCCGCAGCGCCACCCAACATAAGGATCCAAGACCAACAGACAGTATCTACCTGCCTGGCATTCTTGGGAAGCTGTGACATGCAAGACACCCGATTCCCGCAGTCAACAAGACATTCCCGGAGACTTCTCGGTCAGCTCTAGGGGTAGCAGGGAAACCAGTGGTTTGCTGCTTAGAAGATCTAAGGTTTGGGGAAGTCATCATGGTTGTTGATTTCAGTGAGCCGCCAATTCTTAATTGGCTTTGCTATGCCCAAGTGTGATCCTGACAGGGATGTTTCCTGCTCCTCGGACTCTTCATGGCCCCCAGGGCCTCATATGGTCACCAGTGCTCAATGTATTGGGCCCAGGCCCAGGCCCAGGCCAGTTCCAATCTCTAAATGAGCATGATTCCCAAGAGCCGTCTCCTTGAAGAAGACCTAAGTGTGTGGAGCAGACAAGCATTTATAAACGTATAACCGGAGACCCACCGGTGAGAAGCCATCTCCCAAATATCCCACAGCCTCCCCACACAGTGCCCGGGGGGCACATGTTCACACAGAGGAGGCTGTGAGGACATTCCCTGTGCAGATCCCAACCATGGGGACAGCTCTGAAGTCCATGTGCTGCTCTCAACTCTGCTCAGAGTGGCTTGTCCTGCATGAGACCTTCATGTGATTCTATATGAAGTTCAGGGTATGTTTTTCCTATTTCCATAAAAAATGCCTTTGGAGTCTGGATAGCGATGACATCGGTTGCACAGCCTTTCCGGGTGCTGCGGGCAACTTAACAGCCTGTGTTCTCAGAGCCCATGAAGCTAGATTGCTAGCCATCTACTTGCTTTAATGCCTCTTTCCATGTTCCCCATGCTAGTGTGCAGAATTTCCCTCTGCTTGGTGAATGTGTATTAAATATTTTATTCATTTAGATGCTAGGAATCTGTTTTCTTTCTCAGGTAACTTATAGGAAGTATACGGGGTGCTGGTTTTTTATTGTGCACATTTACCTAATCCATTTATTATTTTTGAGGATTGGGAAGAATCTTTAGTGTTTAGGGTTTATATATAGAATCAGGTCATCAGTTCTAGAAACTAATTCTTTAAGATTGGAATGGTTTTTTTTGTTTGTTTGTTTTTTTGTTTCATACAATACATTATTGTATTGTCTTGGCTGGCCTGGAATTCACTCCGTTGTTCAGGCTAGCTGTGAGTTCATGGCAATCCTCCTGCTTCGGCCTCAGAAGTCCTGGGTTACAGACATCCATGCCCAACTTGAAAAAGTCTTTTATTTCTTTTCCTTGCCTAATTGCCCGTCATAGCGCACCCTGTAATGTAAGTAGCCGTGGAGACAGTGAGCCAGCCCGCCATGCCCCCAGTCTTACAGGGGAAGCTCTCCGCTCTTCATTCTTGACTACGAAACTGGCGTTGCTGTATTTCGTTATGCTGAAATGTATCCCTTTGTCGAGAGCTTGCGAAATGAAGATATGGACAATCTTATCCGTTTATGTATTTATGTACAGTTCATCTGTATTTCCTTTTTAAAGCAGAACGTGACTCCAGTACTGCGGTTCCATTCACAGGCTTTGCTGTGATTTTTCAAGCAGTTCGACAGTCTCAGGCGAGCTTGCGGCTTTGGGCCCCAGTACTTTATGTGGTAAACCAAGTCCTGCTGGGCGTTCCTCCTTCGAGCTGATGCAGCTCGAGGACTCTGTTGGAGAGGACCATGTGCAGACTGAACTACAGGGGATGGAGGGTCTGAATGGGAGTCTCAAAGGTGACACTCACCTGACTTTCATGTGTTCAGATGGACCTGTAGCTTCTGTCTGTGATCTGTCTGTGTGGCCTCTGGTGCTGAGATTCCCGTCCAGAGTCTTCCTCATGAGTTCTTTTCGATTTGCTCTGCTAACACCTTGTTGAGGACCTTTGCAATACCTTCCTTGGGGAGAAGAGCTTTGGTTTTCTTCCCTGGTGGTCTGTGTCTGGATTCCGTGTCAGGACAGTGCTTGACTGGTGAAATGCATTTGAGAGTTCCTATCTCTGAGTTTTGTTTTTTCAAGAGAAGGATTGGCAGATTTTGCAAGAATTTGAGGATTGACAAACTCCTCTGTTCAGTTGAGTTTCCCAGTGAGACTGTCTGGCCCCGAGCTTTCCTTTGGGGAAGGCTTTTCCTCAGTAATTGAATCTTCCTACTTGATACTGGTGTGTTCCTATTGACTCTTTCTTCTCGATTCGGTCTCGGTAGGTTGAGCATGTGTAGGGTTTCATTCGTTTATTCCACGTTATTATATTTGTCAGCACAGGCGGTGCGATAGAGGTCCCTGGGCTCCTGTAGTCAGAGGGCTAGCTGGACTGCTCACCACAGTGCTCGTCAGACCCTTGACCCAGCCCAGGGCTTGGGTAAGCACTGTTCCCCAAGCAGAGACTGCGCGCATCCTCTCCTCTTCCGGGCAGGACAGAAGGTTGGTTCCTCTATTCTTGTCTCTGAGGCCACTTGCTTTGAGCAGCCAGCATGCTTAGTGGAGCTCTCTGCTCTGGAGGCCTGTGGTCTCCTCTCTTGTTTACCACGGCTCACAGTGGTCCTCACTGGTTCGCATTCTCCGTCTTTCTCTAACAAGGGACTGGGACCCGTAGCTGCCCAGCACTGGTCCTTCCTAGGCACCAGTCCCCTGTCCGACTGACACAGGTGGGTGCTCTGTCGCGGGGAGTTTTTGTTCCCGTTTGCTCAGTGTTTACAGGTAGGTTATCACAAAAGGTGAGGACTGTGAATTAGGTTTGGGCCTCAGCTCCTGCACACTGCTGCTTCTCAACCTGTCGCCCATTAGCACCCTACTCCCACGCAAGGAGGCTTTTAACCTGTTCTGTTTTCCTAATTGCCTCAATTCTTCCTACCACAGAATTTTGAATCCGCAGGTGTTCTGCATGTCAGTTTATGTAACCCGGGTGTGTCTGAGTTTTGCCTGTGAGGATCTGGGGTGATGTCCTCACATTTCCCCGTTAGAAAGGCGACAAGGTCAGTTCCTAAGAAAGGCAAGCAAGCTGTGTCACTTCTGTCACTTCGGGGAAGAGAAGCACAACTCACCCACTGGGTCTTCGAAAGCGTGTCAGGCCTGGGCGAAAGATTTTCTATTCGTACAAGAAGAAAAGAAAGAAGCTTGGATCATCTTCATTGCGACTTCATGAAAATGTGCTTCAAGAGGCTGCTCAGCCGCGGGGAGCCCAAGGGCCCTGGGAGACTTCCGTTTGGCTTCGCTTCATCTCAGAAACTGACATTTCTTCAGACTTCTGTTGGCAAGTTTCAACCCCTTCCCAGAAGCTGACAAAACGCAAGCATGTGTTCAGCAATTTGTGTTATGACTAAAGCCTCCTTCCAAAAGGCGTTTTCACAGTTTGTTTAGCTCCTTGAGCGTTTCCAGTTGTGAGAAGAATGCACCGAGCTGCTAAGTGGGAGGAATACCACACGCCACGGACGGAGCTTCCTCTGGTCAAGCAGTGCAACTCTCGTCTGAGGCTGATTTGGAGATTAAGCCCCAGAAGCTGCTCTTTTGACCAGGCGCTGTCATTTCCGCCATGATTTAACAGTTTCCCTACTCTGAGTGCATTTGTCTCAAAACCCAACCTTAGTTTACCCTGTAGTTTTGGCCTTCTGGGTGGAATATTTGCTGCTTTCTAGAAATCTAGAAGTTTTACTATGGCTTTGTGGGGTGATATTACAGTTCCATTTCACAGATGTGGAAGCAAAGCTCCAGGTTGGGGGGTAGAGGGGCTGAGACTGGAGGTACGCGCTCAGTGTCTTGATGTCAGAGCAGAGGAGACTTCTCACGGTGACAGGCAGGGGACAGTCCTTCCATCTAGGAACTATGTCCAGGGCACATTTAAGCGGCCATACTTGTGGCTCATAAATGCCACCATCTGTGCCCTCCCACGGCCCTCCCTCTGTGTCCGGGCTCTGATTCCACCTCTTACACGGACATCAACCAGCATTTCAAAATCCCCGGACACATGACCGTGAATGGAGGGTGCTTGCTTCTGGTTGATGAGAAGACAAATCAAACATTAAGCATCTGCATCAAAGCATCAGCTTGCTTCTCCATTGCTTCAGCTCCCTTCTCCGTTCATGAGTAAAGTGCTCGGGTAGACCAGATGTCCCCAGTGCCTCCCCTCAGCACCGAGCAAGTGTGACCAGTGCAGTCCCCTATGCAGAAGGCAGCAGAATAGACGGTTTTCTCCCTGTCACCCCTCCCCTCCTATTCTGCTCCTCAGCAACTGAGTCGGGAGATCCAGCCACCGTTGACCTGGTCGGCGGTTCGCGTGCGGGGCACTCCGGAAAGAGAAACCAACACTCAGCAACTAAGTCAAAAAGTGTCAGAGGTTGCTCTGCTCATGCTAGGACCTGAACCCCAAACTGCTCTTCCTCTAAACAAGGAAGGCAGTCAGCAGGCACCTGGCCTTCAACAGAAACATCTGTGGTTTATGTATCTGAGGAGCTTTCCTTGGAATCAGTGTCCTGAGAGCTGGGACCTTACAAGGGCATGGTCACATGACTTCCTGTCCATGTGCTGAAACCAAAGCTCTGGCTCAACTCTACTGTAGGGGGCCGATGATACCCAGGCTGTGGACGTAACCAGCCTGACAAGGATCCTGGTTTTTCCCTTAGCTGGGAGTCTGAAGCCCACCAGCTGCCTTGCCCCTTTCTCATCTTTACTGTATGGTGACAAAAGCCTCTCATCAATAATATTGTCTATTTTTGGCCTTATAGTGAAAACTCAAACCTATTCCTGGGCTGGCTGGGAGAGGAGCAATGCCATCTCAAAGTAATTGTAACAGTCTTACTGGCCTTCAAGTTTTTTGGCATGTGTGAATACTATTCATGCTTTCTGTAGAGATATAAAAAATTATTCTTGGTAACTGACCTTCCCATAGAGACACAGCCATAGTCAAGAACAGAAACTAAGTCTCAACAGTGTGTTAGCAAGCTTGAAATGGCAAATAGATAATTCACCCCTGAATGCCTGCCCTCCCTTTATTTGCAGCAAGCACACAGACCTAAAATTCAGCCATTCATTGATAGACTATTATGTTAAGGCTACCCACTAGAACTAACCTTGAAGATTAGAAGCCTGCAGCTAGGAGGGGATGAACACTGCCTGGACACCTGCTAGATAAGAAGTTACAGCTTTGCTATTTCAGTCGGGATGGCTTTCTGTCTTGAGGGGAGTCTTGTAATTTTCCCCCAGTGTGTGCACATTGTTAATTTTTCCCTCTTAATTTACTTCTATTTTCTTTATTTTTCTTATTAAAGAAAACACTCTTGCATGTCATCATCATCATAAAGTGTACTCTATGTGTCTCTTTAAAGCGCGTAAGCATATCAACTAAAGGGTCCCATAAAAGAGTGAGGTACTGCGCTCACTTGTCATAACTTCGTTGTTTATCCCCCTTCGTGGAGGCCAAGGACCCCCGAGTGGACTAGAGCTGGACTGGACTCCCACACTCTACCAGGCTGGAGAAAGAAGGTCAAAATTCTATTCCTAAATCTTCATGTCTGACTCTGCCAGCTGCAGGTGTGTGCATCAGTGTGGAATGAGAGGCACACCAACAACAAGGTCACCCCCTCAGCTTTCCCTCACGGGCCATTCCTGTGTCGGGGCTCTCGTGGATACGCTGAGATGAGTAGCTCTTCTCCCCCGGTGCACACCCTCCTGTAGCCTGAGAGTAAGGCCAGACTTGGAAATAGGTCTTTGCTGCTGTAGTTGAAGATCTTGAACTGAGCATCTTGGATCTAGAGTGAGCCTCAAAGTGGCTGGGTAAGAAGAAAAAGGAACTGCATGGGGGAGATGCCCTGGGAAGGTGGAAGCCTGGGTGGAGTGATGCAGAGACTTGATCCAGACTGTAAGGGCTGACAATGAGTTAAGGAAGGACCCACATTCGAGTCTTCATGGATGGCACAAGCCTGCTGGCACTTTGGCTATGGATTTTTGGTCTCTTGAACTGTGGGAAAATTAATACCTATTGTTTTAAGCTCCTTGGTGACAATTCGTTAGGGCTGTCCCATGAAAGGAATACATCAATGTAGTTTTAAATGCCAACTTAACACAATCTAGATTGGCTGGGAAGGGAGTCTCTGAGGAATTGTCTGGATTAAGTTAGAGTGCTGTCTTGACTACATTAACTGAGGTTGGTAGACATGCCCACTATGGGTGACACTATTCCCCAAGCAGGAGATCCTGAATTGTATAAAAGTACAGAAAGGAAGCTGAGCACTAGCAGGTGAGTACCCATCCATTGTTCTCTGCTCTTCGCTGAGATGAAATGCGACCCGCTGCCTTGACTTGCCTGCAACGATGAACTAGAACCTGGGAATGAGGCCAGATCAACTCTTTCTCCCTGATGGTGTCTTTGCCATCATATTTTATCACAGCTTCAGGGAAGGAAGACATCTGGCGCGCAGGGAGCAGGGGCAGACTGACAGCAGCATCCTCCTGCTCTCCTGGAAGCTTGTCTTATCATGAATTTCCCACCAGCTCTAAATTAACTCCTGTCCTAAAGTTGTTACCATACTCTACCCATATGAATTAGGCCTGCAAATTCCTGGCTGCTTACGGATTCAGTGCTCTTGCTGATAAGAGTGTAGACTGTTAGAAAAAAGGCTCGGGGTGTTATTAAACACATTTATCAACAAGGAAACAAAACACGTTTTAATGAGGCTGAAGGCAGTGTTATAGTTCTGTGAAGCAAATCCCAGCTTCTCTCTTCATGCGCACTCGGGCAGGGCCGGGCAGGCGGCGTGGAGAGTCTGCACCGAACACACCTAGCCTGCCCGCCAGCATGGACAATAGTCAGGAGTGGACTCTCCAGGGGAATATCTCAGCCCTGGAAAAGGATGTGAAAGAGATCTGTCTCATCTCAGAGCAAAAGATGGAAGGGGTTGAACTCAGGGCCAGAGCACAGAGCTCTACAGACCCACCGAGATCGGGGCGTGTTTGGAGTTTTCAAGGTTGACTCTAGAAATTTCTAGTAACATTTGGATAAAGCACAGTGTGCACGGTGAGCTTGGGGTCTTTTCTGGGAACCCCTCAGGTACCAACCTCCTCAGACGGAGCGACTATCTTACACAAAACGGGACATACATCCTCCTATTTGTCTTAAACCAGGAATGTCCAGCCTACAGCTTGTAACGCCACACGTGGCCCAGCACAGTTACGAATGCCGCCTAACAGAAAATTCTAAATTTACTTAAACCATTCAGTTTTCTGTTTGTTTGTTTTGTGTAACTCAATTGTGGGTTTTTTTTTTTTGGCATTAAATTTGTAGATGATGATGTCATATTGTGGTTTCCCACAAAATAAGCATGTGTGGGCTCTCAGAACCTATGTATCACACGTGTACACCCTGTCTTAGACAGCTCTAGGATACTTCAGTTAACTAAGAGTAGATGCTGTTCAAGCGCTTGTTACATTGTATTATTAGGGAATCAAGACAAGAAAACAGGTCACGGATGTTTAGTGCAGACGCCTCTTTTCTCTTCCACGTGATGGGCAGCTGTAACTTTCCACGCGACACCATCTGGGATCGTGTGGATGCAGAATTTCAGTGAGGGATTGTCTAGGTCAGGTTTCCTATGGGCACGTTTGTGTGGGTTGACTTAATTACTTGAAGACCTGCCCACTGTGGGGGGCACAATTCCCTAGGTAGCAGGTCCTGAACTACATAAGGGTTAGAGCACAAGCAAACGAGTGAGTGTGTATGCATTCATTCTCTCTGTTTCTGATTGTGAAAGTCACATGACCAGCTGTCTCAAGTTCCTGCTTTCTTGACTTCTCTCCTGTGATGCACTGTAGCCCGTAGCTCTGAATTAAGATCATCCCTTTCTCTTTAATTTTTAAAAATCAGGCTATTTTGTCAAGGCCACAGAAATGAAACAAGAGCACCCTAGCTAGCTGAGTTCCTGTATGGTGACCACGAGTACAGTACCCAGTGCAGTGGCTCGTCCTAGTGTGATCCGTCAGTTCCAGGTTGGGAGAAGACCCTGAGTCTATGGCTCTGAACTAAGCCGATGACTTGCTGAGAGATAAAGCCAATGACACCCAAACTGTCATTCTTATGCATCATGGATGAGGATACATAGCGAAGGCTTTCCATGTCTGAGATTTACAGTCTTAGTGCCATTGTCCCTGACCCTCATCTACTCAGAGCTGAGACTGGGATCTAATGGAAGAGGAGGCATCAAGCCCTGGGATCCATTCCCAGCACCACATAACTGGACGTGGCAGCACTTGCCTGTAACCCCAGTGCTCAGAGGATCAGAAGTTCAAGGACATCCCTGACTACACACTGAGTTTGAAGCTAACCTGGGCTACATGAGTCCATCTTGAAAGGACAGAAGCAAGGAAAGAAGAAAGGAAGGAAGGAAAGGAGAGAGGGGAGGAAGGGAAGGAAGGAAGGAAGGGAGGAAGGAAGGAAGGGAAGGGAGGCAGGAAGGGAAGGAAGGAAGGGAAGGGAGGGAGGAAGGGAAGGGAGGGAGGAAGGGAAGGAAGGAGGAAGGGAAAGAAGAAAGGAAGGAAGGAAAGGAGAGAGGGAGGAAGGGAAGGAAGGAAGGGAGGGAGGAAGGGAAGGGAGGAAGGGAGGGAAGGAAGGAGGAAGGGAAGGAGGAAGGAAGGGAGGGAGGGAGGGAAGGAAGGAGGAAGGGAAGGAAGGAAGGAAGGAAAGGAGGGAGGAAGGGAAGGAAGGAGGAAAAAAAGAAGAGGCACTAATTTGACTGCGTGTCTTCCCAAGTGACTTGGCACCCAGGTTTGCTCACATGGAACTCTCGGTGTCCACTGGATTGCAGCTTGTTACCCTCCGAGGCCACGTTCTTTCCTCTACATCTTCTTGGGTCTCTGTAGATATCATCCCAACTCAGATTCCCAGGAGGATGTACCCCAGCAGGAGGTGGGCCTGACTGCTCGCTGTAGTCAATCTATAGGTAGGGAGGCCGGTAAAAGAGGAGACACCCTAGGCCAGGGACACGACCAAGATGGGGCCCCAAGGATGAAGCTTGCAGGTAGAGGGAGCCAGGGCAGAGGCTGCAGGGAGCCGGGCTGTGGACAGGCAGGGAGTCCCATGGGGCTGCACCTTCAGAGGACACTGAGAATGCAGGAGAATGTGAAGTTGTTTCTCCGCAGTGGCAGGCTGCTGAAGATGCTGACGGTCCCAGATGCCCAGCTCCAGAGACGTAGGGAAGAGAGACGGAGGAGGAACCTTCTGGTGTCAGACCCGTGACCAGCTCACTACCAAGATCCAGTGGATCGGAGCCAGGACTAAATGACACTTTTCCAAACTGTGTCATGCCTGAGTGGCTGGATCTGTCACCAGAAAGTGGTAGATCATCCAGGGTGGCGGACGTCTGGAGCCAGGAGATAGAGATGCGATCAGTCAGGTGTACAGCGGTTGTTTCTCAAATGATTTCGGAGTGTGTGGGTGGGGTTTCCTGATTTTTACACATTGTAACTTACTCAGCAGCTTTAGTCAGTGGGACATTCTGGTTAGCACATGTAAGCAGTAGGGCCCCTCCAGGGGTCCAGCCCACAGTGGGCGATGCCCTCCCTATGCAGTAGTCCTGAGTTGTATTAGAAATCAGGCTGAGCAAGCCAGTAAGCAGAGTTCCTCCATGGCCTCTGCTTCAGTCCCTGGCTCCAGGCTCCTGGCCTTGAGCTCATGCCCTTCCCTTTGTAATGGACTGAGATCAGAACGTGTAAGCTGAAATAAACCCTTTTCCTCCCGAAGCTGCTTTTGGTCGTGGCGTTCAGCACAGCAATACAGAAGTAAACTGCCACGTCTTCACAGGCTGGTGAGTTTGAACGTTTGGTTCTTAACTGGTGGTGATGTTTTGGGGGACGGTGCAATCTTTGAGACAGAAAGGCCTAGCTGGGGGCCATAGGCCACAGGGGTGGGCCTGGAAGGCAACAGTCTGGCCCGGCTTATATGATCACTCCTGCTTCCTGTTTGGCACTGTGAAGGAAGCCTCCAGCTCTCTATCCCTTAGACTACCCTATTTTAGACGCCATACCTCCCCCACCCCTGCCCCGCAGTGACAAACTGTTCCCTCTAAATTAGTGAGCCAATGCTAAACTCTCCTCACACTGTTGGTATGGCGTAGTATAGAGAAAAATCAAGAAACATTTCATCAGGCCTTGTACTGAGGGGGAGGCTGGAACACAGAGTTTAAGTGACCTCTCTGCAATCTCCCAGTTGCCAAGTGGTGGGATTCAAATCTAGGTAATGAGTGGCTTCTATCTTGATGACACAAATGAGTGTTCTTTGCCCTTCAGTAAGATCACAATGGAGCTCCAGATCCAGTGATAACACAGGACTTGTTCACCTTTTCCATGTGCCGTATTTTTTCAGCCAGAAGGGAGTCTCCATCAGCAGTCACCCTCATGCACGAACAACAGCATCCTTTGTTCTCTTTCTCACAGGGATCGGGAGCTGCCTCCCATGCAGGGACTCTGCCTCTGAGTCCTGGTGGTTGTAGCTGCGGCGAGCTGGCTGCGCTGGCTGCAGGGCATAGTCACGCACTGTGGTGCATTTGCCTTCTGAACCACGGAGGTTTGTGAGGATATGCACACGCCCGGCACGTCACAGCCACCCGAGCTGTGGCCCAAGTGCATTGCGTTCTCCTCCCTCAGCCTTGAGTGAGTAGGTGAGAGGTGAAGTAGGGAATTTCTGGTTCCAGTAAGTTCTTCTGAAAGCAAACGCAGCTGGGTCACAGGGCAGAAGCTCTGCGAGTTAACTGTTAACCCAGCCTCTGTATTCTAAGCACGTCAGGTGGTGTTTGACAGCTCACTGGATTCTGACTTCGGCTTGGCAAAGTTTAATATACAGGGAACTAATTGTGTTCGTTCACTTCCCCACACCCAAACTTCAATTACGCAGTGAGCTAATCAATTCCCTTCATCTTTGGAAACGGCGTGTCTTTCCTAGTTATTGAGAACTGGCTGCAATTCAGTCAAACGCAAAAATATTTACCAAAGTCTTCTCCTGCACTTGGCCCCATGAATATGGAGATTAGCTCTCTCAATCATCCCTCCAGTTAATGAGTAGTTAAGGAGTGCCATGCTGTGCTAAGCAAGGTCAAGGTGCTGCCGGAGTAACAAATAAATAGAATAATCATGGCCTTTGACCCCAGGTAACTCAGAGTCTAGTCAAGAAAAATAACCAAGCCCCGTAGAGCTATGCAGAATGATGCGTTTAGTGAAGTCACCATGCTGCAAGACTGCGCACTAGTTGGAAGTTAGGCCCAGTCCCCTTTCGGGACACAGAAGGGCACAGCAGGGTGACAAGTGGACACTGGGATAAGAGCATCGGATGGACAAGGGACAGCTATGGTAGGGAGGAAGGGATCTGTGTCTGCAGCGTGAGGGTGCATCTGGGATGTTAGGGCCACGAGACGGGAGCAGGCAAGGGCCATGCAGCTCCGGGAGTAGTATGTTCTCCATGGATAACACAGAGGGCTCAGGACAGGGGAGTGAGCAAACAGACATGCTTGTCACTCATGTCACATACCCCAAGGGGGGCCGGGAGGATGTTGAGAGACCACTGTAGCGGTCAGGTGATGGGAGGTGGAACCCAAAGGGGCCTCAGGATGGACAGCTGAAATAGAACAGGAAGAGAGAGTCGCCTCGACAAAGGACCACGTGTGGGGTTGGGAGGGGAAGGAGGCAGAGATGAATCCTGGGCGTCACGTTACTGCAGGGGGAGAAGGTTGAAGTCACGCAGCCTGGGTCTGCTGGTTGTACTGAAATGTGTGGGGGAAGTAGACACTACCCTGGGGCCTGTTGGCTCTGTGAGGCTCTTGAATCCTCCAAGTACTCTGGGGTAGGTACCAGTGCAAACTACCTGAAGGCACAGATACTTTTGGGAGGCACTGGCTTGCCACCGACTGCTCAGGAGGCCGCTAGAGCAGCTGTGTGATGGCGTACTGACAGATTCCGGTGTCCAACCCCAGGGAGGGAAAGGCCGGGTGTGCAGAAGCTGTTGAAGGGGGACATTTGCGAGAGGGCTCTTCTGTAGAGGCCAAGCAGGTATTTTCAAAAGGGGAGAGGGAACCCGGAGTGTAGCTCTGTGTATAGAGTATTCGCCTAGTATGCCTGAATCCCTTGGTGCAATCCTCAGAACCGCATAAACTTGACAGTGTGGTACATCGTAATCATAACACTGGAAAGGTAGAGGAAAGGGGAACAGAAGCTCGGGGTCAGCCTGGGTTACATGAGGTCCCGTATTAAGAACAGAAACTAAAAGAGAGAAAGATCAGGGACAGAGAGGGCATAGGACATTCATGGCAGTCGGCAGTATGGCCAAACATTGCTGACACGCTCTGAGGCAGAGGTTGGGGTAGAGGCCAGTCAGGGAGGGCTGGAGGGTAAAGATGCAGAAGAACATAAATGGGGGAAAATGGTACGTTTCAGAGTGAGAGTAGGGGGGTGGTGTGGATCCGTGTGCTTGGCTTGCAGTAGCCTTAATGTCAGGGGTTAGAAAGGCTGTGTGGAAGGACCAGATTAGGATGGTGGCAGCAGGTGCACAGTTAAGATGTGGTCTGTGTGTGAGCAGGGTACTCCAGAGGGGCCACAGTTGGACGAGACCTGGAGGAGGGAAAAGTACATAGGAGAATGTAAAATCCAAACAGCTTTGCTTTCTGGCCATTGCCTCCCGAGGCCCCTACAAGAAGCCCCAGCCCGTGCTCCTGTGCTGAGGTTCCGACTGTGTTTGGGGGGAAATGCAATGTCATTCACTGGGCCGCGTGCCTCAGTGACCAGCTGATACGGGATGGACAGGGCTGGTGGGCAGACGTCAGCGGACAGGTGGGTAGGACGTGGACACAGTGTCCAGGAAGCAAGCTGACCTGACTGCGCTCTCTCCTTCTTTACAGTCAACTTTGACCACTTCCAGATCCTGCGGGCCATTGGCAAAGGGAGCTTCGGAAAGGTAGGAACAGTGGACTTTAAAAAAAGAAAAGAAACACGAGAGTCTGGATACTTGGGGTGGAGTCTGGATGCTTGGGTCGAGCACGCGTGTGCCCTGTGAGTCTGCTTTTGCTCTGGGTGCTGGGAACTTTCTGTTGATGGAAGATTTCATTTTGGTAAATGTGAGGCTTCGAGGGGAAACCATTTCCTTGGACTCTGGTGTATTTCACTCTGAAAATGGAATCGACGAACTGCTTCAATGGTGCTAATGCCAGATCTCCCTTGAGAAACTAAACGAGGAAAGTGGATTCCCCTCCTCCAACCTCACCATGAGAGTTTTTTGTTTTTTTTTAAGAAAATTCACATTTGTAATTCTTGACTATTTGGGAATAAAGCCTATAAAAATTAGGAGAAGGTAAGGCTGTTAGGGGGAAAAAAAATCTTCCCCCAGCAAGCCCCGATCTGTTCCCATAGAAACTTCTCTTGGCAATAAGTGTCCTTTGTACCTGTGAAAAGTGGGTTCTCTGTTATACTCAGGTGATACTATATATATATATATATATATATATATATATATATATATATGTATATAACATACTATAACCTATGTTACTTTACTTACAGCTGAGATGGAATGCCTGATACAAACTCTTAAAGAAAAAAAGATTTATTTTGGCTCATGGTTTCCAGAGTTTCGGCTCATGATATCATGGTAGTAGGAAGAGGTGGTGAAGGCTTGTCTCACTCCTGGACAGACAGGAAGTGGGGATGGGAATAGGAAGGGTATGACTACTAGCAGCTGAGGATGCTGGGAGAATAAGCACCCTCGGTTTTCAGCTTGAGAATGAGAAGTGAGCTCTTTCTAGCAGAGAGCAGGAGTCCAGCTGGGGGGTCATGGTATTCTTGGCTACGTCAGGTACTGACAACCATTTCACTGGTGAACGGTCTTGTTGGACAGGAACTCATCATGCAATGACTTAGAGGGACAGATGTGTGGACTGGCACGCTCAGCAGACACTCATTTCTGAGACAGAGCCCCTCCGCCATGGGGAGACTCTTCCAGAGGTTTTGATTTGGCTTGTGAATTCCCAGTGCACTTGCAGTGTTGGGGGTCAATTCACTTAGCAGAATGTTAATGATTTGATGCTGAGTCTTCCAGTCTAGACATAACTTCAGGCGTCCTAAGGCAGCAAGGGCACCCTGCCTTCCGCAACCGGATTCACAAGCTCTTCAGGACACATGTGTAAAGTGTCAGCTGTCTTGTCCAGCGAATTGTGCTACTCGTTAACTGAACAGCCCCTGGTCTCTTTGAACCAGAGGGGCTTCCAGTGCACTGGCATGGAAGCCGGTGTTTATAGCAGAAACTCATCCTTCCATAGCAAGCAAGAGGTCCCTGTGGAGTCACCACTGCCATTCGGCAGTTGGTTCGGCAGTGCTGCCGACCATCCAGTGCAGGGCCCCGGCAAACACTGTCCTGGAAATACTGCTCCTTAAATAGCTAGCTGTGAAAGTTGGTTTGTAGCTTCCAGGAGATTTTATCAGAAAATCTCCTATTTGCTCAGAGTGGTGTGTCCTGGTCAGTGTTTGGCAACTGGACACAAACTGGAGTCACCCAGGAAGATGGAACCTCCATGAGGCACCATCTTTATTGATGGTACAGGTCCAGTCTACTGTCGGCAGTGCAACCCCTGAGCGGGCGGTCCTGGGTCGTATAGGAGAGCACGCCAGTAAGCAACATTCCTTCATGGTATCTGCTTCAGTTCCCGCCTCCAGGTTCCTGCTCTCATTCCTTCTCTGAGCCTCTGGTTCCTTCTAGTCCCATCCTCTGGGTGACAGATTGTAAACTGTAACCTCTGCAAAAGAAAGGTCCAATGAGAGACGCTAGAAAAGCTGAAGCAGCCAATTCCCAGAGAAGGGATAGCGCCCTGGAGGATGGGAAGCTTGCTGTAGATTGTCCAAAGGACAGCGGTCAGGATGTTTCTTTCGGCGAATGGTTAAATCTGTGTGAACAACAGACTTTAGATGGTCAGGGTCTGCTTATTAATTATTATGGAGATTTTTGTTTATTGTTTGTTTTTGTTTGTTCATTTTGGTTTGGTTTTTTGAGACAGGGTTTCTCTGCTGTAACTCTGGCTGTCCTGGAACTCACTCTGTAGACCAAGCTGGCCTCGAACTCACAGAGCTCTGTCTGCTTCTGCCTCCCAATTGCTGGGATTAAAGGCATGCGCCGCCACCACCTGGCTTAATGTGGAGCTTTTATTGGCATCTGACTGTCCTAAGCGTGCCGTGTTAACTCTTTCCGTGGATGTAACGGTCCCATGCAGAGGCAGCAGGTAGCCTTCCCCTGTCCCCAATCTGCTATGAGACCAAACAGCCTTGTTCCGAGGCTAGGGCTCAGCACAGCAATTTACCCAGGCCAGTGTCTCCAGTTGGTGGCAGTGCTTGTAGTGTCTGCTTGTTGAATCACCACATGCTTTTCCTGTGTTCATTGAAATAGCTACACTGTGTCTCTCACTCGTCTTGAGAATGACATTGTTTGGTTTTAAAAATTTAAAGCAACCTTGTATAACGGAGACAAATCTCAATTGGATATGCTAGTCCAATCTTTTCATAGATCGTTAAATTTAATTTGCTAACCTCTTATTAGAGATGTGCGATATTAATCTATTAATTTTGTAACATCTTTGTCCAATTTGGTTTTAGGATCGTAGAGAGGCTTTCAGGTTAGATCCAGCTTGAAAAATCTGAGTTCTGTGCCCTAAGTGTGCAGTGTCTTCAGCAATAGGGTCTCACTTTCAACCTCTGAGAGGCGACCAAGGTCAACAGCCTATATTGCTGACCCATGTTGTTGTTGATCTATATTGTTCTAGATGTCACTCAGACTACCTGCCCAGTCATTCAAAAGGAGATTTCTTGTGCCTGCTACTGAGGGTTTTCTGAGTCTGTGGGTTTCATAGGTAGCATTGTCAGCACAAGGGGTATAACTCTTCTCTGTGTGTGTGCATATGCGGACATGCGCGCGCGCGTGTGTGTGTGTGTGTGTGTGTGTGTGTGTGTGTGTGTGTGTGTGGCCATCTCTTGGTCTGGGATAAATGAAAGGCAAAGAATCATCTGAGCACCAGCACTCTGCTTCCTGACTGAGCACCATGACCTGCCTCGTCCTTCCCCACCACAGTGAACTGTGCACTCTTAAACTCCAAACCAAAGCAGACCCTTCTGTGAGTTCTTGTCATGTTTGTCACAGCAAGAGGAGAGCAATAACACTACAACAGTGTTCAGATCGCTGTCTTTGCTGATGTGGAGATCAAGTTGTTCATCCATCTTGAGACAGCTGTGTCCCAACCCCAACATGACTGTGGGGTTGCCCTTCCTTTCCACAAGCCTGCCAGTGTGTGCATCACGCTCTTGGAGGGCTGAAACTCGGGGCACACACCTTTCTCCCTGTTACGTTCTCAGGCTGAATAGATCCGTTATTATGAAGCGCCTTATCTCTGCTAAAATTCTGGTTTTAATGTGTATTTTCTCTGACAAGCATTGTCATCTGCTGATGCTGTTGAGGTGGTGAATCCTCTATTTGTTCTCAATCTGCCATTCACATTAAAAATAAATACCGTGGCGACAGCGTACAGTTAGATCTCGCTTTAAAAAGATCCGTTCCACAAATTGCCTCTTTAGTTGGACGGATCGCTTGATTTGGGGCTGATCTGATTCCTGGTTTGGTTTGCCTTATGTCTAATGTGTTCTCATTACTTTATTGTTCCCCCTTTTTTCTTCTGTTTCTCCTATCTCATATTTTTCAGACTGAATATTCAGAACGTCCTTTTAATTTCTCTGATGAGATTACAGTTACACTTTCCAGCATTGTATTTTAAAATGTTGCTCTAGGGACTCACATCTTAATTTATTTCACAATATTTACCTAAGATACAGGGACATGACAATCGTGCAGTCTCCCGCCTGCCGCCCTCTCCTGTAGTTGTCGGATGGGTTGTGGTTTCTTAAAATTTAAATCTCTAAAGATGATATTAGAGAGTTTTTTAAATCTGAAATAAATGTTAACTCTTGTTTCTCACCTTTCAGAGAGTTTAGTTTTAAGCATTTCAATCCCTTTGGGAGGTTGTGATAGATTACATCTAGGTGGAAGCTTTGGCTTTAAGACAGTTGCTTTTGTGTTTTATATTTCCTCTTTTCATTTATTTGGACTATATTGGCCTTTACACCAGGCAGTGACGCTGCATCAGCTGCTCTCATTTGCACATGCTTTCCTCTCTTATTTTTACATTTCTCCTTTCTTGTTTATTTTTAGATCAGTTTCATATGGTTAAGTCTTTTTAGTTTTTCCAGTTATGTTGTGATTGCCCTTCCCTATAATTTTTAATTGCTGCTCTGGAGACTAGAACATATATATCCCCATGGTCTGCCAAGGGTTGCCTTTTACATAAGATCCAGAAATGCTGGGACTGGCGCTCTTCCATTGCTTACTGCTGTGCAGATCGTGGCCACACCTCCTGCCTCTCTACCCAGCAAGACGGCCAGGTTGCATCCTGGGCAGGATGAACTCCACAGCATAGAACGTTTGGATTGATTTGTATTTCTTATAAGCCCCTCCCCATGTTATTGTTTTTTGTTTTGTTTTGCTTCTGAGGCAAAGTCTCAGGTAATGGAAGTTACCTTCAGACTTGCTCTGCAGATGGATGACGGGGACCCCCCTCCCTGCCTCCCCAGTGCTCGGATGGCAGGCGTGCCCGCCAGGTCCAGCACTGGAAACACATTTTCAGTAGCGAGTGACCTCAGCGAGTTCGTGCACTCAGCCTCCTGTGTGGGCACGCTGTTCCCGTCCTCAGGTCTCCTTAGGGGTCTGCAGAAATAAGCAGAGCCTGTCTCATACCAGAGGCTGCGCGTCTCTGGGTTTCTCAGAACAGCTGTGACCCAGAAACCCAGGAGGCTTGCCCTTGACCCCATGGATGGTAGCTGAACTTAACAGCAAGAACACAGCCCAACTCGGGAGAACCTTGCCGTTGTTTCCCATCCTAACGTGCAGATTCTACGGCTCAAAGAACTCGAGGCACCTCTTCCAATCCTCACCACAGTCGGGGTTTCATAGCTTATGTCTGTGCCTTTCTGTCACTGACAGTTCGGGGCCTGAACCCTCTGCATCTCTTTGTGTCGTTCTGCTAGATATCTTAGCACGTGGCTGTGAGGTCTTTCAAATTGTCTTTATCTTGTCATCATCCCCTGACGATGTCTGCCTTTTCTGCCTCCCCCTGTCCTGCTATCTGACACATGATCTGGCTCTCGGCACCTGCTGTCTGGAGTATTGATGTCTTACAAAATTATGGTTATAGTTGATCTTTTAGAAATCCCAAGCTTCCTGATGTCTATTTGTAAGTCAGCGCGTAGCAATCTCTTAAGGACATTCAAATTCTTGAGGGATATAACGTCAGGTGCTTGGGATGAGGTTGGCTTACATTCAGGGACAGAAGGTTCCTGTGTTCTGATTGAATACCAAATAATGGCCGCCTTTGTGGTCAATGCAGATTAAATCCCAGGGCTGCTCTTAGAGGTAGAGGAACCGGGCAGCCACAGGGCATGGCCCCTTCTAGTAGGGAGTGAATGTTGGGAGCTTTGCTTTCTGCCTTGGTCAGGCTGCCTGTCAGCATTTGTTAGTTCATTGTGAAGGACGACAGCAGCCCCTATCAGCAGGAGCACACAGGACTTTGCAGCAATCACGTTTCACATGCTCCCTTCCCATGCTCCACCAAAGTACACAGCCTCAGATTACTGATTCAGGAAGAATTAGCCTCAAAAATAATCTATTTGGGTCTGAGTTCTAGGATAGTAAGGTCCGGAAGGAAGATAGGTTTCTGGACACTTGGTAAAAATGCTTTAGATTTGGGGTGATTCTGGCTTCTATCAGCTGTAGGCACCTGGGCAGGTAAATGAACTGACACTCTCAATGTGGGTTCACGTCTCTAACGTAGACGGGAACAGAGGGTTACAGAAGGTCTGCGGGGGTTCACGTCTCTAACGTAGACGAGAATGGAAGGTTACAGAGGGTCTGTGTCGGTTCACATCTCTAACATAGATGGGAACGGAGGGTAACAGAGGGTCTGCATGGGTTCATGTCTCTAACATAGACGGAAATGGAGGGGTACAGAAGGTCTGTGGGGGTTCACGTCTCTAACGTAGACAGGAATGGAGGGGTACAGAGGGTCTGTGGGGGTTCACATCTCTAACGTACACGGGAATGGAGGGTTACAGAGGGTCTGTGGGGGTTCACGTCTCCAACGTAGACGGGAATGGAGGGGTACAGAGGGTCTGTGGGGGTTCACGTCTCTAACGTAGACAGGAATGGAGGGGTACAGAGGTGCTGGGCTCCCATGCTGTTCAGCATGCTCCTCCCTATGGGAACAATATCCCTTTCTTCAGAGGACACAATCCCTGCTCACTGGAGTCCAGGATGGCTGTCAATCACCATGTTTGTCATATACCCCCAGAGATGGGCCTTGTGCTATGCCACGGTTGGGTCTGGCAATGGGTTGAAGTGTGGGCAGTGTGACTCAAGCCCCGCCATTTATAACCCTTCGGTGGAATCTTTCCTTAAGTATAAGAAAATAAGCCAACTCTGTGGGTGGCTATGTCCCCTGTGATGATGTTGAAGGCTTGTCTAACAGGAGGAAACAATGAAGCTCCCAGCAAAGAAAGGGGCAGATGAAGAGGTGGCTGAAGGAGCTTCGAGTCGGGTGGGAAAGCCAAGCTCTTGCTCTGGGAGCACCTCATTGGCTTACCCGAGTCCGGGACTTGTTTGTGACCCCAGTCCCTATGAGCCCCCTTTGACTTCTGATGGTGAGCAGCAGGAGCGAGTCCAGGGGAGGAAGTCATTTGGCACAGACTGGGCTTGAACACCTACAGAGCTGAATTCTTTTCAGGAGAGGGTGGAGAGAGCTTCAGGAAAAGTAACTCAGTTCTCCTGACAGTGCCATTCTTGATGGGCCCTCTGTATGAGTGCTGCAGGACTGTAGGAAAATAAATTAAAATTCTTAGACTGGCCAGAGGCAGCCTGTGTATAAAAATCTCAGAAACTGGCCTGGGGTTACTTGATAATAGCCATCCACATTCCTCAGAGGAAGGTTCTGAATAAAACTGAGCTGGGGTTGCCCAGATGATAACCCAGCTCAATGTTGCCTTGTTATGCACAGAGACAGGCAATCCCCACACACGAGCCCAGGTCAGCTGTCTCGCCGCGGGCTGCCCAGGTCTGCGCAGCGGCATGTAAATGCAGTGTGGGAAAGCACTTGGTCAGAAGCAGAAAACCCACCTTAGTGTCCAGACAGCAACAGGTCTATCCAGGAGTTCTGCAGGTGCAAAGGCCTTAGGCAAACACAGAGGTAAGCGTGGGCACTTACGCACTGACCCATGTTCGCCGGGTGCCAAGCGCTGTTTCTGCCGGGCGGGACTCAGAACATGCGGTTGCTCTGTTCAGGAAACTATGTCAGTTAATTAAGTTGTGAAGTAACATCTTGCGTGGGAGCTTTGGCTCACAGTTCTGGCCTGACCACAAGCCTCTGGGCAAGTTGCCGGACTTCCTCGGCTGCTGTTCTTATGTCAGAATCCTTTTGAGAAAGCTTACAGGAGATGCTCTTATGAGCTGCCCCTGTTCCTCCAGACACAGCGAGGAAGGGTGGGATTCATTTGTTTGCAATGAAATATTTATTCCTTTCATATTAATTAGAGCACTTGGTTGGAGGCTTTCTTGGAGGACACCATGGCTCCAGGAGATGACTTAATAAATCTCTAACTGTCATGGGAGATGCAGACTCATGATGCCTCCAAACTTTGGCCAGGGCCAAAGACACGCTTCCCCAACCAGAAGGCAGGCCTCCCTGCTCATCCGCATCTTCAGTATCTTCCACGGTGAACGATCCCCACCCCAAAGGGCACGAGGGGCACCGGGACACAAGGCCTGGGGCTGTCCATCTGTATCAGAGAGAGGCGGGTTATGGGAATGAGGACAAGGTGTAGCCTTCAACACTAAACTCTCAGTGACCCGTCTCCTCCAATCAGGTCCCATCTGCCCATAGTGCATGTCTCTTATGAGCTCACCCGTAGGCTAACCCGCCGATGGGGTCAGAACTCCAGGCACCACTCCGGGGCATCACCATCTGGAACAAGCTGGAACAAGTGAGTCTCCAGGTCATTTTACATTCAAGCCGCAACAGCTCTGGAGGTCGTGATTCTGAGATCAAGGTGTGGCCAGGGCTTCTACTCTCTCCTTGGTTTGCAGACAGTGTCTTCACACTGTCATGTCTCCGCGTGTGCCTGTGTCCTCACCTTCCCTTGTGAGGGCCCCAGAGAAGACTTGTGAGAACCACCTCGTGACTCTATTTTCCCTTCATGTCATCAGCATAGACTTCTCTTTAAACAGCCACATCCTGCAGCCTGGAGTTAGAACTTCAGCTTATGAATCGGAAGAATACAATTCAGCCCACAGCACCAACCCTCGAAACACGTCACCCAGGGCTGTCCATCACCTGGCTGTCACTTTTGACACCAGACCTCCATGGTGTCAGTAGCACAGTGTCTCCTTGAACATCAGTGAAGCCTCAGAATGCGGCCATGGCCAGGAAGTGTCGGTGTTCCAGTTCCCCACCGTGAGGAGCCTTCTCCGCGGGGCTCCGCTCCCACACTGGTACCCTCGCATACAGTGACTAGGGAGTGGCGTTTTGCAGTTTTCTTAGTTAGCTTTCTGTCGATGTGGTAAATACCATGACCAAAAGCAACCTGGGAAAGACAGAGTTTACTTCTTACAGATTAGAGTCCATCATGAAGGAAATCAGGGCAGAAAGTCAAGGCGGGAACCCGGAGGCGGGAACTGAAGCAGAGGCTAGAGGAGCGCTGCTCACTGGCTTGCTTCCCAAGGCTTGCGCAGACTGCTTCCTTTTATAAATAATACTTTTATTAATAATTGAGTGTCATACAATGCGTCTCGACAAAACCTTCCCCTATCCCACCCTTGTGCTAGGAAGAAAGGAAGGAAGGGAGAAAGGAAGGAAGGAAAGGGAAAAAAAAGAAAATTGTACCCAGCCAGTGTGGTGGGGCAGGGATCACGGGCTTCACCGCAGATGCTGGAGGCAGCAGGTTTCTCCAATAGTGGACATTCACCTGGCCACAGCAGCCCGAGACCAAGAACAACGAAAGTCAACCAAAGTCAGGTCCCACTGCCCAAAACTACAGGCTCTCAGACATCACCCAAGCACCCTCACACCAAGCAAGCACCCCAATATCCCACAAACACCAGGCCCTCGGACATCCTACAGGCACCAGGACTTCCTGCAGGCACCCTGACATCCCATGGGCACCGGGGCATCCTGCAGACTCCTCTCTTTAGCACCCAGACCACTTGCCCAGGGTGGCACTACCCGCACAATGGGTCCTCACTCATCAATCATCTATTAAGAAAATGCCCTCAGGCTTGCCTACAGGCCAATCCAATAGGAGCATTTTCTCAGTTGTGGTTCTTCATCCCAGATAACTGTAGCTTGTGTTAAGTTGACAACAAACTAGCCAGCACAACAATGAAGTACCAAGCTGTGTGAACTCCTTGTGAACTTTAAAGGGTGATGGATAAATAGTAGGTGCCAGCAGAAGTGGCCTCCACAGCTCCCAAGGCTCACTGGGGAACAGAATTCAAAAGCTGAGCTCTGGGCCTGCATGGTTGCCAGCTCCTTTTGGGGTTCTCAGAGCTGTAGAATCAACACGTTGTGGCACACACACAGAGGTTGGTCAAGGCGCTGACTCACAGGGTTAAGGAGGCCAAGGAGTGAAAACACACCAGGAGCCAGGCTCAGCAACGGGAGCTGGTAAATGTGGAGCCCAGCAAAGGTGGGATGGGCCACTGCGGGGCGCCACTTTTCAATCTGGGTAATTGGAGGTATGTCTCAAAAGGGAGACCCCTATACAGAGCTAGAGTTGGGGCTCAGCCTTGCGGACCCAGGTAAGAAGGGATAGCTTAGGCTCACAATGGGAGACGCAGCCTCAGTTTCCAGCTCATGCTGACTTCTGCTCTAACATCCCCAGTCCGTACAGAAGCATGCGATGACTGAGCCGCTGAGGGTAATGAGGGCTCTGGCTAGAAAGGGGGTATTGAAGATGTAGCCAAACAAGAAGTTTCTAGAAAGTTCTTATACATCCTCCCAATCCTGGCTGCTCATCAGTGTTCACTGTGCCACCTGAAACAAACAAATGCCCCACAAAAATTCACAAGTATTTCAGGATCTTTGAGCTGCTCATGGGTCAAGTGTAGCAGTACACCTCCAGGGTGTACAGCGCAGAAGACAAGGAGGCATATTTCACATGTGGAAGCCCTGCCAGACCTCATCAGCAGAGGGAGCCACCATCACAGCAAGCGCTATACTGGACAGTGGAACCCCGAGCATTGAGCTCATGTGTTCTTATTGATCCGGAACTCCTCAGGTGTTCTACTGGTAGCACGTGCAGATCATTAGCAATCAAACATCCCACAGAAATCCAACACCTGCAGACAATACAGAACGCCAAGACCTAGGCAGCCCCTCACACTACAGTGCACAGAACAATTATTTTACACATAACTAAAAATAAACTTCTACAACATTTCCCCTTTTCTGTAATTCTGGTAAAGTTGCTTTACCTTTACAACACAACTTAACACTATACTAGCAAAACTATTTACAAGAGGAACAATTATGAGGCTTCTAATGCCCAGGACCAAATAGAATCAAACATCTATCAAGCTTTTCACTGTGTCTTTGGACAGCAGAGACATTATCAATGTCCAATTATCTGGAATTCATTCACGATCTTCTGGGCTCCTCCAAAGTGATTGGATCACTTCTCTGGCTTTGCCTCTGCAGCTCACACAGCTTGTCCTCCAGGCTCTGGCTGGCTTCACTCCACTGTTGCTGCTGTTCTTCGTGGTCGTCCCATGGTACTGGCCCTTAAAAAAGCTGGGGTCTTCTGTTGCAACTGGGCCAAAATTTCATCAATAGTCTCTACTGGGCTCTCTTCATGGTGCCAAGCCTCAACTTGTCTGCATGACCCCTTCATCTGGGCCTTCAACTACAACTGAGGCTGTACCTTCACCAATGGCCTCTCCTGACCTTTCACAGTGTCAAATCTCAGCCCCTCTCCAATGACCACTCATGCCTTCAAAACTAGTACCACCTGGGTGACTCTTACAGTACCAAGTTTGGTTGCCAACAGGAGATACAACCTTGGCCAGTTCTGGAAGACAGCTTCTGTGTGCTGACCCTGAGGAAACACTTTCAGGATTTTAAGATAGAGTCTTGTTTGCTGGAAAATCCACTGGTCACCTTGTCTGAAGGAAGAGTCCTCTCATGGGTAGAGTTCTAACACTACACCATCCAGTATCTGGAATGCTTGTCCTTCTCTTAGTCAGGTTTGCAGAAACAAAAAGGTCAGTTTAATTAAGTGGCTTTTTGGCTCCAAGCTGTGGCTTCCACAACAGTAGCCAGTCCTGGGTTGGTGGAAGAATATCCTTGGGGTTTGGCACTTCCCTCTACCCAACTAAACATGCAACCTTCTTCAGAAACAGTACGCTACCACCAGCAGCAGGAGGGAGCATAGTCTCTATGATCAGGAAAAGCAATAAGAACCTTGCTTTTTCCTGCTCCCAGCTGAATTCTTTATCTCTAAGGGCCTCCATTCCGTGGCTCTCACCTCGGAGATTTTTTCCTCATTTATTTATTAATTTCGCAGACTTTTCTCTTCATAGAGCCTTATTTCTTTTCTCAGTCTCCTCTTCCTTCAGGAGCCTTCAATTAATACCTTAATCTCTATCCTCTGGTAGCTTCCTGAGCATATTTTACCAGACTCTGCGAGGTCCAGAATTTCTTTCTCATTCTTCCTGTCTCCATATTGGATGAATGTGCCTTTGGGGGTCTCTGTTCAGGTCCATTTGTAGCAGTATACCTACAGGGTGGCTCAGCATAGAAGACAAGGAGGCATATTTCATACCTGGAAGCCCTGCAAGACCTCATCAGCAGAGGGAACCACCATGGCAGCAAGCCCTATACTGGACTGTGGAGCCCCAATCGTCTGAGCTCAGGTGTTTTTATTCTTTCAGAACTCTTCAGGTGTTCCACTGATAGCACGTGCAGATCATAAGCAATCAAACATCCCCCATAGAAATCCAACACCTGCAGACAATACAAAATGCCAAGGCCTGTGCATCCACTTTCCCAACAGTGCACAAAACAATTATCTTACACATAACTAAAAATAAACTTCCACGACAGTCAAGGCTGTGAGTGGGGCCCCTGACGTAGAGACGATGCCCACAGGGTGCTGATGCTGCGTGGGTTCCCCGTGTGCGTCATCCTCTTGGTGGCCCAGGAGCCTTTTTAACATCACTGGAGTCCCACACTCTTGGCAATGCTTTCCTAGCAAGTCCCATCGTCGACGCCGGCTAGTGTCCGTTTACGAGTCTTGACACATCACAGTGACTAATGATAAACTCAAAGCCTAATTGATTTCTGCTAATGAGAAGTTAATTGGGGCCTTGCCATTTGGGCAGTTTATGGTGGCTTTGGTCAGATCTCTTGTTCTTGCCTCATTAACTCTGATTTTCTGTGGACAAGACTTGGGGCATCCTTGCTGAGGAGTCTCAGTGCCTCTGAAGACAGTTTTATAGTGTCAAACCAGATTTTCCCTGGACCTAGGCAGAGTGGCTGTGGGTAACAGTGCTGATCTCTCCTGCCCAGCACAGAGGCCATGTGTGGCTTGTTTCAGTGGATCCCTGCCTGGCATGCCTGTCTTTAGTGCTGGGAGGAGCTAAGCCAGGTCTCCAGGGCTGGTTTTGGTCATCAGTTTGTCCATCACCTGTGGATCCTTCTGTGCAGCTGTTATTGGAGCTGCTAGGATCAGAGCCTGGGTCCTGGGAGCCCTATCCAACTAGACCAGGCCACCCATTCCCAATGCCAACCAAACCAACAAGCAACTAATAACCAGAATAAGGAGGTTTGTTCTCTGTGGACACATTGGAAAGAGAAAGAACTAAAACAGCCCAGTGGCATGCCTGAGTCCATTTTCAAGGTTCTGACATGAGATTTGGGTTTAAATAGGGGAACAGAGGTGTATATATCTAAGCAGCCCTGGTCAAGGTGAGGTCTTGCCCATCACTGGCCCATCATTGTCTTGGCTCCAGTATCCTTCAGGTCTGAAATGTTGGAAATATTGTCAGAACTGTGTGAGATCACTTTATGGGAGAAAAATTCATCTCCTGGCTGGTACCAGGCTCCAGGCTTCTTCTCCCAGCATGAAATTCTTGGGGAAAGTACAATTCTATGGGGACCATTGTTTTAATGGCCAATGGAAGGGTCACAAGTGTCTCTTTAGAACAGCTTCCTTCCTGCCACAATGGATACATTTCAATTTCATTCTTCTATATGCTAAAGTTTTTATAGTAGAGGTCTTCTACCATCTTGGTTAGGCGTATTTCCAGGCAGGCTTCTGTTCCAGGCTGTGAGAAGGATTGTCTTGCTTTCCAGATTTCTCCCTCAGTGCCTCTGTTAGTACCTAGAGGAGCAGGTGATTTTTTTTCTGTTGCTTTTATTTCTTGCAACTTTGCTGAAAGTCTTTATCAGAGCTAAGAGTTTCCTGGAATCCTTAGAGTCTCTTAAGTATAGGATAACATTGTCTGTAAATAGAGGTAATTTGAGGGGACGAGAAGATAGTTCAGCCAGTAAAGTGCTTCTCCAGAACCCAGGTTACAAAAATGTTGAGTATGACAGTGTGGGCTCTTAGTGCCCCTGCATTAGGGAGATAACGGCGAGTGAACCATCGGGCTCTGCCTAGCCAGGCTCACCTACGTGGTAAGGACCAGGCAATGGGAGACCTTGTCTAGAAATGAAAAGGTAGGTGAGAGCTGAGGAGCTAACATTGTCCTGTAGCCTACACACATGTACACATACACACACACACACACACACACATGCACACACACATACATACAAACACATACACACAGACACACACACATATACACATGTACACACACATACACACATGTACACACACAGACACACACACATATACACATGTACACACACATACACACATGGACACACACAGACACACACACATATACATACACACTCACACATGGACACACACATGCATACACACACACTCACACACGCAGAAAAGCATTTAGTTCATCTTTTCCTACGTATGTGACATTTCTTTCTCTTTATTACTGGGTAAGAATTCTTACATTATGTTGAATGAGATGGAAGGCCGTGAACACCCATCTTGGATCTTGATTTTAGGATGAATGCTTTCAGTATTTCCCCACTTAGTATAATGTTGGCTCCTGTAGGTGTAGATCCACCAACTGTGGATGTTGTTCGGGGCAGAGGCTTTTATTTTTTATTTCAATCACCAGTTCTTGCCTAGAGTCCTTGAACTGGAAGGCTTCAGCCTTCCTACAATCTAGAACATTTTAACTGCTACTCCAGACCTAGAAGGCTTCAGCCTTATCCTCTGAGACCTACTGCTGACCGAGCCACTCTGACTAACTCCTTCTGAACTCTGGTTCTTCTGGTTCCACTCAGTCTTGTTCTGGCTCAATCTCTTCTTCAAGCTTCCTTGTTCAAAGTCACCTTCTGAGTCTGGCAGATTCTGGCTGATTCTCTAATGGCCTCAGACTGAACTGCTCTGCTCATCTCTGCTTCAAACTGATACTGACTTCTGCTGAGCTGCCTCTGTGTCTCTCCCTGAGCTCTCATTTCTCCACACTGCCTCTGTAACTGACTCTGTAACTGATTCTCTAGTTGACTTGAGAGTCCACCTTTTCTATTTTGAGAGTTGGGCATGTCTTCACTCTAACTCACTCTGCTAACTAACTTTTCCTCTGATTTGCAACTTGGCCTGTCATTCATTCTGCCTCGTCTCAGATGTCATTTCCTGTGTGACACTGACTCCTTCTGAGTTCTACTTCCTGTGTCTGCTTTCACATTCTGCTTTTCTGAGGGATTAAAGGCATTACCACCACTTCTTTCTGAATATTGGGATTAAAGATGTTTGCCACCCACCACTGCTTTACTGGGATTAAAGGTGTGTACCAACATTCTTAACGTTCTTTCTACATTCCATCTGAGCCACACAGGCCTCTGAATGTAGACCCCTATAAAATAGACACTAGCTTTCTCACAGGGCTATTCCTCTATATACTCTAAGTATTTCATATGTAGCTTTAATTATGTTTAGTTACACTTTTTTAAATCACAATTTCTCTAGGGACTTTTATCATGAAGGTATTTTGAACTTTATCAAAACCCTTTTCTGCATCTATCAAGATAATTGCATGTTTTCAATCCTTGATTATATTTACATGTCACATTATACTTGTTGATTTATGTCTTTGCATTTCTGTGATGAAAACTTTAGTGTATAATGTTTTTGAAGCAGGTTGTTGAAAATGATTTTCAAGAATTTTATTGGTGATTTCTGCATCTGTGTGCACTGGGGAAACCAATCTGTAGCTTCTGTTCTGTTGTGTCCTCAACTCTTTGCTGCTATTACTTAAATCATAATGATAATGGCTTTATAGAGTTTTATAAGTATGTCTTATCTTTCTTTCTATTTTATGAACTACATGAAGAGCATTGATATTTTTCTCTAGAGGTATGGTAGAATTCAACATTGAGTTCATTTAGCCCTGGGCTTTTCTGAATTAGAGACAATTACTGCTTCAGTTTCACTGTTATGCATGTATGCATGTGCACTGTGTGTGTGTCTGGTGCTGCAGAGGTCAGACAAGGGCATCAGAGCTCCTGGAACTGGAGTGACGGATGGTTGTTGGACAGCATGTAGGTGCTGGGAACCAAACTCAAGTCTTTTCAAGAGCAACAGTGCTCTTCACTGCTGAAGCATTTCTCCAGCCCCAAGATTTTTGGGGACAGGTTTATCTACCTATTGATGAAAATGGGGTGTTGAAGTCACCTGTTATTATTCTGTCTAGACTTGGCTGTTCTGCTTTTTTCAGACTTCTGCTTGCTTGGAATGTAGTTTTCTCTCCTTTGACTCTCAGTCTGTGTTCTGCCAATGAGGTATGATTTTTCCAGAGAGCAAATAATTGATTTGTGTGTTTTGATCCAGTGAGGTAGTCTTCATCTTTTAATTACATAGTTGAGGCCATTTATATTTAGAGTTTTTATCAAGAGATAATTGCTGATTCCTATAATTTTATTTTTCTTATTGAATTCTGTTATTTTTATATTCCTTTCTCTATTTCTTTCATCTCCAGAGACTCCTGGCTAACTGAGCTGGGCATATTTGACTCTTTCCTAGTTACGTGTTTAGCTATTTCTCTCCTTCTTTCTTGTGCATTCTACTTGTGACCATTTTTCTTCTTTCTCTCTGTGTAGAATTCCTTCAGACGCTTTCCACAGCCCCGGCTTGGTGGTCATGGGTTGTTGAAGTTGTGTTTCTTGTGGAAGTTACTTCTCCATCAACTTTGAAAGATAGCTTTGCTGCATATAGCATTCTTGGTTGATAGCTATTTGCTCTCGGAACTTAGATGAGGTCCCTCTGTGTTTCTCTGGCTTTTAGCATTATGCTGAGAGATCTGAGATCATCTTGATGAGTGTGTTACTATAAACTGATATTTTCTCTTGTGGTTATTACTGCATCTTTATTCTGTAGTCTTAGCATTTTTACTACAGTGTGATGCGGAGAGATTCTTTTCTAGTCAGGTATGTTAGGGGTTCTAAATACCTCCTGTACTTGTGGTCCATGTCTTTCCTTTGGTTTGGGGTTTTCTTTTCTGTAATATCACTGAGTAGGTTTCCTGTGCCTTTAACTTGAAACTCAGCTCCTTCTTCCCCGTGATTTCTTAATCTTTTGGTCATGTTTCAGGGTTCTTGAATTCTGTGTCAGTACTTACTTTTTATTGATTATAGTATTTCCTTACCCTTGTTTCCCATCCTGATATTCTTCCTTCTTCCTGAACTAACCTGTAATGATTTCCACTATCTTGTCTGGTTGGCTTAATGAGTCTTCGTTTACAACATTTCTGAGCTTTTGCTGTTTGTTTCTCTCGGAATCTTAATTTTTCTCGCGTAATTTCCCACCTGTGTTGCTAGCTTTGTTGTCCAAGTCCTGAATGGAGGTCCTCACTCCATTCATCTGTTCTTTTCACCCTCTTTGAAGTTGTTCATGATTTTTAAAAGTACACTTTCAAATTCTTTTGAATTTTAAAGATTTCGTTATCTTTAGTTTGAGCTATTAAGAGTTTTAACCTTTAAGATCAGTCACACTGTTTTTATTTTTTATACAAGTCATGTATTTCTGTTTTGAAATTGGTGAATTAAAATTGAGCAGCTCTGAGGGAGATAGCCCACCCTCCCCTCCCCTCTGTGGCGTGGCCTGCTGTGTACTATGGCATTCAGGAGACAGGCTCCACATGTCTACTCTTTCTCTCATGGAATTCCAGGGGATTTCAGAAGTGACTGCCAAACTAGTCAGCAGAGGAAAGGCTTTTCCTGAAATCATGCACCTGGTGGCTTGTTTCAGGTTTGTTGGGATGCAGAACAGTGCTGGGTGCCTCCAATCTGCCGTCTTCCCGTCTCTTGTTTGGTTCCCAGTCCTCTTCTGAGAATGCAAATAAGAAGGAACAGAAACAAGAGGCTCTGATTGGTGACATTATCCACCCACTGCTGTCTGCCTTCAGACATGGTCTCAGGGCTTCTGGAGCCTACGTGAATTCCCACCAGGCAGAGCCCCTGACGGCCTTTGTGCACTGCGCAATTTGCTTCCTTGTACTTCGTGTGTCTCTAATTTACTGCACATTGAAGAATCACAGACCTTAAACTTCACGCCACTGGTTTCACTGCCTGGGAAGACAGTGTTTGGGAGGTCTAACCCATGCCCTGAGTACATGAGACTCAGATGGTGTTCACTGTCCTTGAGCACTTCGTTTTTATGCTGTGGATTCTCTCCTGGGGTGCAGGGCGGACTTCGAATGACTCAATTCAGATAGAGGAAGAGAAGCAGATTAGGACTTTTCCCACTGTCTGCACCTGCCGTGAACAGATGCAGCCTGTGTGGGAGCAGAAAAGGGTCCAGTTCTCAACAGAAGAGCATCTGGAGGTTCCAGGAGAAAGCCAGAACTCTCAGCCCACTCCCATGGCCCACTGCCTCATTGCTAGCATCTTCTGACACCTCCCCCTGGGAGGTGATGTCAGCAGTGCCAATGGCTGAGCGGGTGCAGAGGGGGCTTGAGCCTTGGGCCTGAGGAAATAACTGAAACCTGCCTGTGCCTCACTTCCTGTCTGCGGGGTGGGCTGGAGATCGCAGCCGCGGTAGGTTGGACGGCATCTCCTAAACCATGCTTTCCTGAACCTTTAGCATATAATCTTATTTGGAAATATACTAACTCCCTCATCCCTGGGGCAACATTCCAAGACACCCACCTACTCGGTATCCAAAACTCAGACACTGGTGAACTTTCTACATGCATATGCACAACATGCCTGAGCTAGAGTTTAGTGTGTGAAGCCAATGCAGTGAGAGAGCAGGGACAGCAACGACGGAGCGATTCTAAGGACATTCTACCGCAGAAGTTATGCGAACGGGGTGTCTCTCTTCTACAGCGTCTTACTGCTCTGCCGTTCCTTCTCTTGTGATGCTGTGAGATAACCCAGGCGCATATGTTGTGGGAGGGAAATGGCGTAGATCTCGTGAGGCAGGCTTGAACCATAGGGGTCAGCTGAGGGCAAGCAGTGATATATGACATCCATCTATCTCATCACCAAGGTGGCTTCTGATTGGTGATTGTCCCTCTACATGCTCCCTCTGCTACCCTGCCCTACACACTCCCTCCTCCACCCTGCCCTCCCACCACCACCACATTGTAACCCTTCCTGTTCTTTTATTCCCATTTCCCCCCTCATACCACCCGCCTTCTAAAGCCTTGTCGCTTAACTCTGTCTCGCGGCCCCTTCCGAGCTTCCTGCATTCTATGAGTAGCCCTATCTGAACACACATGCTAAAGATTTAAAGTTAGCTTCTGCATACGAGAGAGAATGTGTGGCTTTTGTCTTTTTGGGTCTGGTTTTTTCCACCAGGTTGATTATTTCCAGCTCCATCCGTTTGCATGTGAGTTTTATAACCTCTTTTTTCTTTACACTTTACAACATCCATTTTATATATATATGTATGTGTATATATGTGTGTGTATATATATATGCTATATATACATATATAATGAATGTTATTCATTCATTATATACATATATCATATATATATATACATATGCATACATGTACACACACACACACACACACACACACACACACACACACACATCAATCACACTTTCCTCTTTACAGATCTGCCGGGTGGCAGACATCTAGGTGGTGTCTGTTCCTGGATGTTGTGGATGCAGCAGCAGTGGACACGGATGAGCAAGTGCATCTGCAGTAGGTTGGAGTCCTTTGTGTTTGTGCCCAGGAGTGGCGCAGCTGGATCATGCGGTAGATGTTTCTAGCTTTCCTAGGAGCCTCCTTCTCTGCCTCATTTTCACGGTGGCTGCACGAGTTTTCACTCCCACCAATAACGAATGTGTTCATATTTCCCACATTCACACCGACATTTGGTGTTTGTTTCTGTTCATTTAATATTAGCCATCCTGCCTATGATTCAATCTCATAGTAATTTTAGTCTACATTTCCCTGATGGCTAAAGATATCGAACATTTTTAAGAACACTTCCCGGCCATTTGTATTTCATCTTTTGAGAACTTTCTTTAGTTCCATGCTCCAAGCTTTAATTGGGTTGTGTTCTTGTTTAATTTTTTGAGCTCTTTGTATATTCTGGATACTAACCCTCTGTCAGATATATAGCTGACGAAGACCTTTTCGCATTCTACAGGAGACTGAGGAAGACACTGAGGAAGACCTCAGTAGACTGAGCTGTCCTTTCTATTAGAAGCTTTTGTTTCATGAGGCCCATTTGTCGACTATTAGTCTTAATACCTGCGTGGTCAGGTCCCTTTCAGAAAGTTTGTTTCCTCCATACTGTAAGCTGAACTGTGTTTATACTTTCTCCTGTCTCAGGTTCAGTGTATCCGATCTTACACTGAGGTCCTCGATCCGTTTGGAGTTGATTTTTGTGCAAGGTGAGGCCAGCGCCGTGCTATTTTATCACCGCCGCTCTAAGATGTGACTTGAAACCGGGCGTGCGGCCCCTTCAGCAGAGCCGTTATTGCTTGGGATTGCTCTGCTACTCCGGGTCTTTTGTGCTTCCATATGGATTTGGAGATTGAGTTTTCAATTTCTGTGAAGAATTGCATTGGAATTTTGATAGGGATTGAATTGAATCTGTAAATTGCTTGTGTAGGATGGCCTTTTTATGTTATTAATCCTGCCATGCGCACGAGAGATCTTTCCATCTTCCGATGTCTTCTTCAGTGTCTCAAAGTTCTTATACAAGCCTTTCACTCCCATGGTTAGATTTTTTTTCCAAGATTCTTTGAGGCTATTATGAATAGTATTGTTTCCCTTCTTTCTTTTTTTTTCAGTGTGTTTCTCGTTTATATACAGGAAAGCGACTGGCTTCATTTGTTGATTTTGTATCCTTTGGCTCTGTGGAACATGTTTGTTAGCTATAATTCTGGTGGAATCGTTAGCGTCTTTCATATATAGAGTCATATCATCTGCAAATACGGACACTTGACTTCCCCTTCCTATTTCTATCCTCTGTATATCTTCTTCAGTTTGTCTCACTGCTATAGCTAACACCTAAGACTCTATATTGATCAAGGGTGGGGAGAATGGACATCCTCATCTTGTTTCTGATTGTATTGAATATGATTTGATCTTTGCCTAGTTTAACGTGATGCTGGCTGTGGGCTTGTTGCAAAATGTCCTTGTGTCATTGATATATCCCCTATATCTATATTTTCTCCAATATTGTTATCATAAAGGGATGTTGGGTTTTGTCAAGACCCGTGTTTAACAAGATGATGGTATGGTTTCTATTCTTGAATCTGTTTATATATGGGATTACAATGATTGAGTTACATATGCTGAACCATCTTGAATCTCTGGGATGACATCAACTTCATATTGCATAATCTTTTGTATGTTCTCTGAATGTTGTTTGCAAGAATTTCATTGAGAATTTTTGTGTCTATGTTCAGGGTGATTATCTTATGATTTGCTTTATTTGTTGGATCTTTATCTAGTTTTGGTATTAAAGTAATGCTGGCCTCATAGGAGGAATTTGAAAGTGTTTTCAGGTTTGAGAGGAAAGATTTTGAGAGCCAGAGGTAGGGGACATCTTCAGGAAAACAGTATTTCCAAGACATGTTAGGGCTGCTGCCCTCAAGATCTCAGACATAAGACCCACACAAGATCAAGCCAGCCCAAGCCCCAGCATGGGTGTGGGAGGGGCTCGTGAAGCCCCACCCCTTCCTGGGGAGGGGCTTGTGAAGCTCCACCCCTCTCTGGGGAGATATTTGCAGGTAATGACTGCTGGGAGGAGAGTCCACTTTCTTCAGGAATGGGGTCTCTGGGAGGATACCTTGCTCCATTAGATTGTCTACACCCATGTACAATAGGTGGAGTCCTTGAGTTTAAAAAGAGCACATGGAATTGAGATGGAATAGTGGTGGAAAGACAAAGGAGAGATTAGAGGAGAGGAAACGGGGGATGGATCGAAACAAAATGCATTATAGTCATTATAGGAAATTCTCAAATGATATAAAGGGAAGAGGGTTCTGAGTGTTATTGGGAGAGTAGCACATACAGTGTGACTTTCTGGACAGGCGGATGATTTATACACTGGGCGGGGTGGAGGGGGAAGGTGCGAGATGGTACTATACTGAAATGATGGGCAAATTAGAATTTATGAATGATTTATCTCTGTAGGTTTTCATTTAATATTTTCAGACCATTGATGACTGTGGGTAGCTTAAACCGAGCATCTTTATCAACTTTCTCCTTGTGGTAGCCAAATAGCAGCTTCACAAGTAGCAGCTTGAAAAGGCGTGATTCATTTTGGCTTACAGTCTAAGGGGTTACAGTGCACCATGGACAGCAATACATGGAAGCAAATGGCTCCATGGTGGTGGGAGTGTGTAGCCGGGACTCCTCACACTTTAGAGGAACAGGAAGCAGAGGGAACACAGGAAGTGTAACTGAGCGATAAAACCCCAAGGTCCAGCCCTAATAACCCATTTCCTCCAGCAAGACTTTACCACTTAAAGGTTCTAAAGCCATCTAAAATAGCATCCCCTGCTGGGATCAAAGGTTCAAACACATAAGCCAGTGGGGGACATTCCACATTCAAAGCACTCTATCCCTGGACTCCACGATGTCTTGGTTATCTCAAACTTCAAAACGCATTCATTCCAACTTCAAAAGTCTCCATAGTCTTTATAAGTCCCCACACAGTTCAGAAGTCAAAACTCTCTTCAGAAACTCAATACCATCTAACCATAAACCTCAATAAAATAAAAACAAAATTAAGTGACGTAATTCTAACATACAAAGGCACAAAACAGACATTCCCATTCCAGAAGAGAAAAATTGAAAGGTATCAAGAAAAGACTGGACCAAAGCAAGGTGAAACCCCATCAGGGCAAATACCAAGTCCTACAGCTTCACGTGAAGCATCTGGGGCTTGTGTTGGCTTACGGTGGCTCTGCCTAGTTTCCTGGCCTCTTCAGTTGTGCTGCCTGTGGCACAGAGAGCTTCTCTCTTGGCTTGGCTTCACTCTGTTCCTCCAGGTCTCCTCACCTGTCCCAGGAATGAGGTCACTGGGGCAGGGTCTGTAGCATGTGCACACAAATGCCGATGGTGTAACCCCTGGACGGGTCAACGCATGCATGCCCAGGTGTCCCATGGCTGTATTCTCTGGGAATGGGATTTTTACTGAAAGTGCACAATGTGTCCGGGGCTTGCAGCTTCTGGAATCTGAGGAGATCCACAGCATGTGTGCATCCCAGGGGTGTAGTCAGTAGCACACATGCTTGAGATCCACAGCATGGTGTGTGTGTATCCCAGGAGCGTAGTCAGTAGCACACATGCTTCAGATCCACAGCATTGTGTGTGTCCCAGGAGTGTAGTCAGTAGCACACATACTTGAAAGCTGCAGTCGCTAGAGCCTTCATTGGGCTGTGAGCTTCTGGGTGGCAGGGCTGCTCCTTCCATCTTCTGAATCTATGGCTGCATCTCCAGTATTGGGTCCACACCCAGCACTCACTGTCCACATCCAAGCTGGGCTGCAGCCTTCCTTGTAGATGTATAGCCAAGCTGCTTTGCTGGCTGGAGGTTAGAAGAGACAAAACCCAGGCAAGGAGTAGAATGTCAATGAGGGGTTGACATTCCCCCTCCCCTCCTCTCCTCCTCCCCCTCTTCTCCTCCTCCCCCTCCTCTCCTCTCCTTCCCCTCCTCTCCTCTCCTTCCCCTCCTCTCCTCTCCTTCCCCTCCTCTCCTCTCCTTCCCCTCCTCTCCTCTCCTTCCCCTCCTCTTCTATCCTCTCCTCCCCCTCCTCTCCTTTCCTTCCCCTCCTCTTCTATCCTCTTCCTCCCCCTCCTCCTCTTCCTCCCCCTCCTCTTCTTCCTCCCCCTCCTCTCCTCTCCTCTCCCTCCTCTCCTCTCTTCCCCCTCCTCTCCTCTCCTCTTCCTCCTCCCTCCCCCTTCTCCTTCTTCCCTCTGTCCTCAGTGCTGTTCCCTCTGGCTGTCTTTCAGGTATGCATCGTGCAGAAGCGAGACACGAAGAAGATGTACGCCATGAAGTACATGAACAAGCAAAAGTGTGTGGAGAGGGATGAGGTGCGGAATGTGTTCCGGGAGCTGCAGATCATGCAGGGGTTGGAGCACCCGTTCCTGGTGAACCTGTGGTGAGTGGGGAGGCGGCTGGGCTCCTGAGGGTGCTGTCCTGGCACTGCAGAAGGGAAAGAACCCAGGTGTCTGGGTTCACAGTCTCCCGAGTGTTCCACAGGCTATGTTCACTAATGAACCTTCGAGCACTCATTTTAATTATGCTCTCCGATTGAGCAAACAGAACTGAAAACAGATTTGCATCTGCGTATTTGAGGAAGTACGTAGCAGGTGTCAGGAGAATGCTAAATGGTACGCCGAATCCAGCATTTTAGAAAGTCCTACACATTTGTTAATGGCAAGCAGGACCTGGAGCTGTGTCACATGGTCGCCCTGAATGGAGGGACTAAATTCCAACTTCCGAATCCTACACCCCATCACCATGATCCGTGTTTCTGGAACTTTCTCTCCATTCTATCCCTGACCATTACCTCCACTTTGAATTTACATCGAGGAAATGCCAGCTATCGATAGTCCCCCGCCTCTGGGCCTTTGCACAAGGCATCTCCTTTTGCTAAGTTGGTCAGGTACCCCAAAGTCCTCCACTGTTCCCCAAACTTCACTTTATATTCCAGGAGTCCTCATGAATTTCTTCCTATTACTCTATTATCCCCATCTATAAGATGGAACCACTGAGTCAAGTCAGGGTGTCTGCCTTCGTGGCCTCCACCTGAATCCTTGACCAGGCACTTAGTGGCTCTGCCAGCCGTCCTTCCCACATTCTCCCCGGCAGACTCTTTCCTTCTGGTTGCCCTGTGTGGCCTTCCTTGCCCTCCTAGCAGAAGGAGCAGTGTGGAGGTGCTTGATGGGTTAATAAGGACACTGCCTCCTATTAATTGTATGCCAGCTCTGGAGTCCATTTTATGGAGGGTGAATTGCTGCAGCTTTGAGAAGGCTGCTCTCATCACTCTTCCTCACTGACAGGCTCTGTGATTGGCACCAGGGGAAGCCTAGCATTGATTAGTTTCCATGACAGCTTTGCCTCTGTGGAATGAATGATCTGTGCTCCGGAGCTGTGATAACCCGAGCTGAGCTGTCAAGCGCAATATTTTCACCCGTTTAAAGTGAAGCTATGGCACTCTCCGGGGATTAAGGCAACCCAGGGGAAGGAGAAAGAATTGCAAGCCAGAGAGTGGGGGCAATGCAGTCTGGGGGGACGCCTGAGTGGGGGCAGGGTGATGGAAGGGGACAAGGTGGCTCAATACTCTGCCTCCAAGCCTGACCTCACCAGTCGGATCGGTCGTACAAATGCCAGCAAGGAGGCACCTACGGGCCAAAGGGGTCCCAAGCCGGATCCCACCGTTGATGAAGAGAGGGACGGATTATGTCATGATCTGACAGGATTGTGTACTTCTAGAAGGAGAAGGAGAATCACAAGAGAGAGGGAGAAGAAGGAGGGGGAGATATGTCATGTTGACATTGTTTGTAAACCAGAGAGAAAACATCACCCTCGCAGAATTGACCATGCCGGTTGCCTGATCCTGAATCTCATCCTCCAGATCTGAGAGCACTAATCCTGGGAGCAGTAACAGCCCATGTGCAGGGCTTATGAGGCAGCTTGGTCTGTTAGGGGCAGACGGAAGGAGACCCCCGAGAAATCACCAGGACTCGACGAGATCGATGCAAAAGCAGGAGGTTTAATTCCAACGCCTTGGGGTCCGCTCCCACAGATTCCTCAAGTGAGGCAGGTGGGAGTGACCATCAGCACACTCCAAGCATGGTTTATATATGCTTTCCAAAGGCAGAGTCCAGCAACAGAGCACCAGGTACATTCTGTTGGCTACACAGTCATGTGGGTACGAACCCTCAAACAGATTGGTGCTGGCATACAGCAAGGTTGCGGGCTCCTAGAAAATGCAAGCTCAGGGTTTTAGTCAATGCGAGTGGGGGAAACTCCCAGCCCAAGGCCGTCAGTCAGCAGTCCATTTCTTGTTCATCCCAGAAACTATCTTTCTTATTCAAGTTCCTGAAACTGTTCTGAGTTACCTTGCCCCTGACTTGGGCCTACACAGTTTTGGTGCTCTTAGAAGCCTGACTAAACTTTGGCTGCTTTGGTCTTGTCCTTACCGTCTGGGGTAGGCACGGGCTTTGAGAAAAAGCCTACTTGCCCCTTTATGTCTGTTTCCTCATCTGTAATGCTGAGGAGAAAGGCTGATGATGTCATAGGGGCATATATCCCATGATGGTCTTCATGGTTATCAGGGACTTCCTGGATGGCTCTGGCTGAGCAGTCCTCCATTGGGTCACTTCCCATCTCTCTGTATGGCTCCAAGTCCTCTCCTCTCCATCAGCATCAGACCTGAGGACTTTGGAAGATGTGACTCAAGTTTTGGGTACCAGGCTGTTGGCTTGATTAAGGGCTAGCGGGCATGCAATTTATTCACGTTTTCACAGTGTGCTTGAAGTTCGTTTCTGTCGACCTCGCTGGCTGTGTTTGCTAGACTCACTGTTAAGACGCATTGTAGAACTGGGTAAAGGAGACACTTGCCAGCAACTAACGAAACAGCTGTGAGACCACTTGGCGAGAGGGAGAGGCCAGGCCTGAGCTTCGTGTTAATACCTGTCATGTCAACGATGTTTCTAGCACCTTCTACGAGTAGCCACAGGACATATCAAGGCACACCAGGTAGCCTTTGCCATTCTGACAGGGCAAATCTTATCAAACTGCAGATCTGAGCCTGCCAGATTTGTGGATGAAACATCAATATGGCTCCCAAGATTCTTTTGAACAATGCTTACCAAGTCTGAGCTCTGGTACAGTGTCCAGTCCATCCACTTCTGCCCCGCTACCATCTTAGTGCATTTTACTGCAGCCGTACCGAGTGGTCTGTAACTAAGTGGTAACCCCGACTCTCTGTGCTCAGCTCTCCAGCCCCTGTGCACCTGTTCCCCTGCTGGAATTCTACTACTCGGGGTTTCCTGGGAATGTCTGCTCTCTCTCCTGCAAGTGCATATACAATAGGCAGGTGTGCACTGGACTCCTGGTGGAGGCCAGGCTCCGTCCTGTTTTCTAAGGATCCAGAGATGGACTAGCTCTGTCATTATTGGGCAGGGCAGCAACACTATCTTCAGCTGTCTCCTCCAGTAACAATGCTCCACGCAGGGAGGGGCCCAGGCCTCCTTCATTTTGTCTCTGGTGTCTTGTATGCAGGAAATTCAGCCACCCAGTTCTGCTATGGGTGTCGGGTGCTGTGGTGGGCAGCAGTGCTAGAACAGCACAGTCACCACCCGTATCGTCCACAGCTGGCAGAGGAGAGAGGTCAGGCCCACACTGGCAGCACGGTGCTGCCTTCTCCTTCCCCTACTCTCCAGCCACTCTCCCTGGTATCCCTGCCATTACTAAAACAGGCTCCAAACCCCTGCCTTGCCCTGGCCACCAAGAGGCGTCCTGGTCAAATCCTAATACATAGAAGGACACTGCTGGTGAGGTTTTCACAATTCTAATGATGTGATGTCATTGGCTTCCATGGATCCAGGACCTTCTCATTGCCATGGTATCCTCTGGCATCAAAGAAAGAGGCTGTGCTGTCTTTCCCAGAGTCCTTTCTCATCCTGGATTGTCCTGGCATGTGCAGTGCCTTTGGTGTCTTTGGTTCAAGCTTTGCAGACTCCAGCTCTCGGTTGTCCTTGTGATGGTCAGGGGCTAGTATTCTTAAGAGGGTGGGGAGGAGTATGAGTGTGTGCCCCAGGACCTACCAGGTAGACCCTGACAGTCAGCTCTCTGAGGAGCCAGTGGCCACACTGCAAATCAGGGCTTGGGAGTGGTGCCCCCTGGCCAGGGAGATGGGCTGTGTATGTCAGGAATTCACCAAGGGACCCAAAAGCCCACTCAGGAGCAATGCAAGAGTCAGGTACAAAAGCCAGGGCTCCCTGTCTCCTCTGGCTGTGTTGACGAGCCGTAGCATGTCACCTTCGTGCAGATTTACCTGACTGCTTTCTGTGTTTCCCATGTGTTTTTCTGTAACTAAATCTCAGAGTTAATATTACCTCGAAAACAACTGAAAAGGGAAGGGATTGATTTTGGCTCTCAGTTTGAGGGGTTACAGTCCATCATGGCAGGGAAGGATGGGAGTTGGGGCTGTGTCTGAAGCGGTGGGAGCTTAGTGGTGTGACTTGTTTTATCTCAGCTGATCAGGAAGCAGAGACTCAGTGGGATCCAGGGCCAGCCTATAGTTCACACTGAAAGGGTTTTTGCGGCAGAAGGGCATCTCAGCGACAGGGAGCCAAGGAACACCGGGGAGTCACACCACGCAACAGGATCCCACGCTAGAGATTTATTTGGAGTGGAGGTGGGGAGAGACACAGGGCGGCTGCCTCTAAGTGAGAATAGATGGAGACAGCGCGGGGCTGGACCACGATGGCAGGCTTTAAAGGGCTGGTGTGGGGCGTGCTTATGGAAACCGGGTCAGTTGGCCATTAGGGACGCTGGGTGGGGGTTGCTGAGTCACTGGAGGCAGGGTAGGGGTGGGGGTGGGGAGCTCTTTTGGCGGTTCTTAGTAGGCACAACACACACACCCCGCCTTCTAGTCTCCCAGCTGCTCCAGCTGGGGACTGATCCCAAAGACCCCACGAGGTCCCCGCGTAGCACCGCCCACTGAGGACTGTGTGCGAGCCCGTGACCCGTGGGGACACTTAACTGAAGTCACAACACCGCGCTCTCAGCCACCTGGCAACAGTGGTTGGTTGGCACTTATGGCCTCTTTTATCTCCCCGAGTCCTCAGCGTGGTCTTATGGGATGGGCACCTCATCTCAGCTTACAGGCGGGGAGTTCAGGAGTTACTGTTCACACGAGATTACCAGCTCACCTGAGCCAGCGCCCAGATGAGAAGCCAGAGTATGCTAGAAAATTCTACACAACCAGCTCTCCCAGGGGTCAGGAAGGGCAACGAGCCCTGGTTCCTGGTGTTGTCGGGGTTCTCTGAGGAATAGATAGATGTGCCTCTTGTTGGTGTCAGGCGACTTGCAAATTTTCTAGGAATTTTGCAGCGGATTTCCAGTGTCGGCACAAGCCAGCTCCTGAGTTTACTGATGGCTCAAACTTTACACCATAGCCTGGGATCTCAAGAGCTTCTGTAAGCAGGCCCAGAGGAGAGCCTCAAAAACATCAAGACGAGAGAGGAGTGTGTTTCAAACCATGAGAAGAGGTTGGTGAGTAAGTGCCAGGCAGAGTAATAGGAGCAGGAAGTGGTTTGTGATCTTGATGTGTACATATCCTTTGAAAGGCCTCAGTTTCCTTACCTGTTAAATAGGGAGAATACCACACATAATTGGCTCAGACCAATCGAGACCCAGAGGGATGACAGCCTTTGCCACATATAGCCTTACACTTTGTTCTGCGGAAACCTGAAGCGGTGATAATAATCTGTGTGTTTGCTGACTGTTTATACGCATGAGATTGCTGGCAGGAAGCAGCGGATGTTCAGTGACCAAGAGAGTCTGCGTTAAGCGCATGGGCCCAGGAGCACCGCGGTGGCACAAGAATGTAATACGTTTTAATGAGAAGCCTCCACCTGCTTGAGCCAGTGTAACTGAATGGGGAAGCAGGGCCCTGGATCCCTGTGTTTCAAAGTCACATGACAGCCTCCCACCATCCCCACACCCACACCCTCCTCCCTCAGATCTTCATCCCTATCGCTTCCTCTGCCTGGAGTGGTTTTCTCAGGACACCTGCGAGACAGCCCCTCTGCCAGTTTCACACCTCAGCTCTTGCCTGGCTTTGCAGTCTAGTGAAGTCTACACCACCTGTGGGGTGGCGCGTGTGTGTGTGTGTGTGTGTGTGTGTGTGTGTGTGTGTGTGGGTGTGGGTGTGTGTGTGCGGTGGAGGGGGCCTTTGGGACACAGCTTCAGGCCTTCTGTGACAATAACAGTGGCAGCTGTCACCGGGTCTGAAGCTCTCTGTCTTCCTTCTACATGTCGGCTTCTCATCTTCACACCCGGAGCGGCCGAGCCATGTCCAGCAAGCCAGCCCTGGGAAGGGCTCTCATGGCGCCAGTGCAGAGTACAGGTATGGTCCAACCATGGAGGCACTCCAAAGGCTCAGCCTTCACTGCACCCCCGATGTGATTTGGTGCAACGGGTGCCATTCACATTCTGCAATGAGTGTCTCTTTGAAGCAAACTCTGAAACCGCATGTCAGAATCTGCCCACGAGTCCCCGTGAGGACGCCTCTGTCTTCAGCTTCTGGGTGAGGAGGGAGGAGACAGAACTTGACAGTTGTCTCTTTGGTTCCTGCCCTGGCCCTCGGACCATCAGGTCTGTGGCTCTCTGAGCTGAGTCCCTGAGGACACAGAACAGAAGCTGCTGTGTGTCACCCTGGGAGAGATGGTCCATCTGCAAGGACAGGTTTAGAAGTAACCCTCCTGGTCCACCCTGAACATTTAGCCCGGGCTGCACATTTACACGTGATCTACAGAGTGACGATGTCACACTCTGTCCCCAAGAGACAGAGCAGAGGAAGGAGCACCAGGCAGAGGAACCAGTGTGCCCGGACGTGAGGGCGTGGCCTCCACACCATGATCCCACCTGTCATGGGTGTGGCCGTGGGTGTTGGGAATCAATAGCAGGTCTGTGTGTCCTGGGCACAGCGTTTATAGGAGACAGGCCATTCCTGTCTCTCCCTCCTAATTATGCACTTTTGTGGGAGGCACAGTGAGAGGGGAAAACCAGCCTACAATCTTCTGGAAATTTCCATTCTGTCCACACCCACGAGGTCTGCGCAGCTGGAGTAATGAGATTCTGATGGGCCATGTGCAGGGCCAGGGTGTGGGTTTGTGTATCAATCTCAGGGGACCTCTGGGCTTACAGGGCATCCTCTGTGTGACATTACAAAGCGCATGGGCACTTGGGCTGAGTCAAGCAAAGGTCCAGCTAGAGGCAGGCACAGGGAATGCACAGGGCTTTAATTAACTCGGTGATTTGTGCAACCTACGTGAGCTGGGTTTGTGTTCTTGGCACTGCACGGGAAGCAGAGAGTCTAATAAGGTGTAGACAGAGCAGGGGCCCCAGGGACCTGCTTTAACGAGTGTATTAAGTGTCTGTCGTTAGCACATCCCTGTTGCTACGTGACCGTGTGCACCCGAACATCTGAAGAGGCACTGGAACCTTATGTGGTATCGAGCTGGCGTCTCCAATTTTGCTCACCCTGTAAACCTCCCGTTGACTGCATCCACGTATCTGATGTATTGAATTGCTGCATGCTCCAAATTAGTGGCGCGGATTAAAGAAGATTTTATTCTGTTCCCCTTAAGTTCAATTTTCTTTTCCCTTCTCTTCGCTTTCCCAAATTGCCTAAGCTCTAAGACATTATTAAATCAGGCAGTTTTCACACTGCACTCCACAAACAGGGCCTTCCCCAGAGCCTCCTACTCCAGCTGCTGCCTAGGGTATAGGGCGTTCCTAGCATAGGATCTTCCTATAGGTCCCCACACTTGACAGGATTTTCCTCTATTCCCATCCATCCATGGGCTCCTACTTGTACCACAATAACCCTGCCCAATGCCCCCTTTGCAAAGCTTCCTCAGTTTCACCAGAGGATGACAAGGCTTTCAGTTCTTGGGGGCGGGGAACCTACAGTTCCTAGGAACTTGGATCCTCTGTGTGTGGGGACTTCTGGGGGTTTAGGAGGTGAGAGTGTGGAGTGTGCTTGTGAGAACCCTGTGGAGGCCAGACGTTCACACCAGATACCCTCTTCCATGGATCTCTACCTTATTCATTTTAGTATTTTGGTTTTTTTGAGAGCATCTCTCACCAAACTCTCCATTTCAGCCAGCCTCGCTGGCCAGGGAGCCCCAGGGATCCTCTGTCCTCTGTGCCCGGCTTGTGGCGGACTGGGGGGCGTGCTACACAGCAAGCACTTTACACATGGAGCCATCTCCCGGCCATGCTGCCTCCGTTCTGATGGTAGATATTGTGCGTGTGTGTGTGTTTGTGAGGTGTGTGTGCCTGTGTGTATGTGTGTATATGTGTGTATGTGTGTGTGTATGTGTGTGTAGTGCGTGTATGTGTGCGTATGTATGTGTGTGTGTAGTGTGTGTGTACATGTGTGTGTATGTGTGTGCATGTGTGTATGTGTGTGTATGTGTGTGTATGTGTGTGTGTATATGTGTGTATTATGTATGTATGTGTGTATGTGTATGTATGTGTGTATTTATGTGTGTATGTGTGTGTATATGTGTGTATGTGTGTGCATGTGTATGTGTGTATGTATGTGTATGTATGTGTGTGTATATGTGTGTATGTGTGTGTATATGTGTGCATGTGTATGTGTGTGTATGTGTGTGTATATGAGTGCATGTGTATGTGTGTATGTGTGTGTATATGAGTGCATGTGTATATGTGTGTGTATGTGTGTGTATATGTGTGCATGTGTATGTGTGTGTATGTGTGTGTGTGTGTATATGTGTGCATGTGTATGTGTGTGTGTGTGTATATGTGTGCATGTGTATGTGTGTGTATGTGTGTGTGTGTGTGTATATGTGTGCATGTGTATGTGTGTGTATATGTGTGTGTATGTGTGTGTATATGAGTGCATGTTGTATGTGTGTGTATGTGTGTGTGTGTGTGTATAGACACACACATACAAACACACGTACATGCCTTTTTCAGTTTGGGTCTTTAATAATCTGCAGAGGTTCAGATCTCCAGGGAGGCTGAGGAACCTATAAGAGGCGGGACCAGTGAGAGTTACCCGGACACACTCCTGAAGGGACTGCGGGCCTGTGCCCGCCCCTTCCTCTTTCTCTCCTCCTCATGAACTGTGCAGCTTTCAGTGCCTTAACGTCCCATGACCCTCCTGCAACAGGGCTGACCTGTCCTGCTCAGATGCCTCCACGCCATCCTTTCCTCTTCCCAAGATGAGCGTCTTCACCTTTGCACAGTAATGGAAAGTCGATTGATCCAATTTTCTTTTCTGCCTCCTAACTGCAAGGAAACTTTGAGCAAGCCGTTATGGAGGCTTCCTGGTGCTTTGGGAGGAGAGACCTGCAGATGACAGGCTCAGATCTGAACTTCAGGTCACTAGGCACAGGGCTTTTTAGACAATGTACTGAGTATCATTTGCAGAATGTATGAAATAGAAAAGTGTCTGGCTCTCAGGTGAAGGTGCCAGTGCCCGGTGGCTCCTGCCTCTTGGTCAGCTGAAGTTCCCCCTTTCTTACGTCCTGAAAGCTCATGGATCTATGCTTCCTGCTCATCCTTCCCAGGCGTCTCCTTCTACTTTACATTATGATTTCTTGCTCTGAAATCACAATATCTATTTTTAACATTAATTTGTTTGTAGGTGATGTTGAGAGCCGCCCACAGTCATTTATGAACTTGCCAAGATAGCTGGACACGATGGCTCTATTTTTAAAGAGGTTGCAAGTGTGAGGAGCTGTTTCTGAGGCAGCCTCGGTGCCCATGTCCACCCACACTGCTCCTCTCGAGGGCTTGGGTGATGAGCGGGTCCTCAGGGATCCTATGGCAGATGGGAGAGAGTTCTTTATTAATGTATTGGCAAACACCCCACGCCTCATTGCAGTCTCCTGCCAGGAGCAAATCTGGAGGACTTGGCTTGGCCCCAGAGCTGGAGAAGGCCTTCCTTTACTAAATCAGGTCCAGCTGTAGAGATGCATGAGCTCGTGCAGGAGTGGAGAGCTGGGGTAAACACTCAGGCAGGCCCCCCACCCCTGTGCCTCTGAGGCCTGGGGCGGCTCTCAGACTGTGGTCCTGAAACCTGTCCCCAGATTGTGTTGCTCTGAGCCGTGGAAGCAGCCGTCAGTCACCAAAGACCCCCAAGGTGACTCCGAGGTAAGAAACTACTGAGCCACGCCCTTCCAGGTAGAGTGTGTGGAATGGCTGCAGGCAGGGCCCAGGCTGCTCTTTGGAACTCTTCCATGGAGGAAGAGGTGGCCAGAAAGTGCACCAAGGCTTGCCCTGTGAAAGCTGTGGCCTTGCCCACTAGGACGGTGCGTCAGCAAGTGGATGGCATTCCTTATGGATGGGGTGGGAAGAGGCACAGGTGTCCTCGGCAGGACGCCGCAGGAAGGAGCGTGTAGGAGACCCTACTTGGAAGAAAGCAGCTTCAGCTCTACGTGCACTCACACGTGCGTCCTTGACTGAGTCTGTGTCCCCACCTGTGCCTGTGCCCTCGCATCTGCTGGTGCGATGGTGTGTAACTGCTCCTCACCCAGCCCCGCAGACCATTCCTCTGACAGGCCAAGGGGACAGGGTGTCCTAGAGGAAGACACAGGCCTCTTGCTTTAGGAAAATCCCTCTTGAGATCTGCGTGCAGCTCAGCATTTGACGTGCACACGTACCCCACCCTTAAAGCATGGGGGAGGCCAGCACAGAGGCAGCGTGCTCCTAATGAGGCCAGGACAGCTTCCTCCTGCTGCTGCCTGAACGGATGGGCAAGATATGTGGCCCACCCAATCTGTGCGGTTTGTGGTCCCCAGGGCTTAGTGATCTGCAAGGCACACTGCCTGGACTCCAGTCTTCTGGTGGCTGTGACTTTGGGAACCCCCTGGCAACCCTAGGTACGATACGGCTGCTTATGTGTGTCTTGGCAGTTACAGCGGTGTGTGGTGCCAGTCACGCAGTGGGGATTGACAGAGCTGGCTAGTTGATTAACCTCAGCTCAGCATGCACCCAGGGGTACCAGAGCCTTGGCTGCGGAAGTGAATTAGACGTTTACTGCGGCTGTGATAAAACGCCATGACCACATGCAACTCACAGAAGAAAGAGTTTATTTTGGTGTCCGGTTCCAGAGGGCGAGTCCATCATGGAGGAGACGCATGTGGCAAGCAGCAGGCACTGGTGGCAGGAGCTGGAAGCAGAGAGCTCACATTTTCAACCACAAGCCAAAAGCAGAGAGAGCAAACCAGAAGTGGCAGGGAGCTTTTACTCTCAAAGCCCATTCTCAGTGATGTCCTTCCTCCAGCAAAACTGTATCATTTAAATCTCCCCCAACAGCGCCACCAACTGGAGACCCAAATACTGAAGCCTGTGAGGGACATTTCTCACTCAAGTCACCCAGGAAGCACATCCCACAGTGTGGGAAATCCTTGGGCTTCAGTGAATGAGGAACTCAAGGAAGAGCCTTAGATAAGTTAGCCAACCTCTCTCAACTCATTTCACTCCTCTCAGAAGAAGACATCTGCTTTCCGGTCGCCGTGGCGAATAAATAGAGTGGTGTGCATTGCACGTTGTTCAGGACGCGGAAGCTCAACAAAACACCATCCGTCCATGCCAGCCTCTCCGACCGAGTCCATCCCCTCAGGTTGCCTTTTGATGCTATTTCCCCTCTATCAGTTTTATTATGGAATTTCTGTATGGCAGAGAGCTAACAGTGGGTTGTGGTGAAATACATCCCATGTCGTCATGCCTACCACGGAGAAACAAATAGTGACTTAATTAAATGTCTTCTCGGTACCACAACGACGACCAGACCTCTAGGCAATGGGGACTCGGGCCTGGCAGAGGGACCTCAGCTCTGGAGACCTGGGGGAAGGGTGCAGACAGTTGTGATACACCATCAAGAGTCGTGCACACTCCAAGGACATGTGTGAGCGGCTGCGGAGGGCATGAAGATATCTGTCTGGAGAGCATCTCAGTAGCCCAGGCCTACTACTGTGGTGACAAGATCCTGTCCTACGCCATCAGTCTATACTCATGGGGAAAGGCACACGCCAGCTCAGGGGCCTGAAGCTGGGGTCTGCAGAGTTGGGCTTGAGGACCAGGCCTGGAATTTCCATCTCATCATTTCTTTGGTCTCTGCAGACACTGTGTGCCTGCCCCTTAAGTCTCTTTGTTTCCTTCCCCCCGCCCTGTCGGAGGTGCTACTCCAGTGACGACTCGTCCTGGACCCAACAGTTCTAAACCGCTTGGTGCTTTAGGACTCTTAGTCTTGATGGGCTTGGCCCGTTACGCCTTTCGAGGCAAATCTAGGAACCTTCTACTCCCGTGAGTTGTATTGTTAACGCAGCCACAGTGATTCACAGTGTCCTGGGGATGTGCTTTAAGGCTGCAAAGGCAGAGCAGGGTTGTTGTGGTGGGGACACCATGACTTCTGACATATCAGTCAGGCCTCCCTGTGCCAATGGCCCCAACTTCTCCTTCGCCCCTCAGGTCCCCATGTCTCATCTCTCCATCCCCGAGATCTGACTTGGCACACACCAGTCCTGAGACTCAACTTCTTCTCACCTGATTCCAGTTCAGGCTAGAGCAGGAGAGAAATGGGCCTCCAGTCTATCTTCCCACAGGGAAATGCCCACAAGGGACTGGCTAGAGGTCAGGTATGAGACTGGAAAAACAAAAGGTGCTAATGAGGAGAGGGGACTGTGGCCAGTGTGTCCTGCCCTCTGCGAGGTTCAGTCGGGGAGGTTGGAGGACTGAGTCAGGTTTGTTGTCTCTCTTCTGAACATGTCTGCGATCCTTCTGTCTTCCCCCTCTTATTCTATCCCCATTTATTCCTCCATCTACATGCTCCTGGCTTTGGACAGAGGCGTATCCAAATGAACCCACTGTAGGTTGAAAACTTCTAAGTCAAAACACATCTAACACAGCCAGCTGGGGATGACCCTGGCACCACCAGCCAGTGAGGCCCTCCTGGGCCTCTTAGGAACACTGGGTGAGAGAAGGGAGAAAAGCCAGCTAAGACCTTCCCAATGGTTCCATGTGGGGATTGTGTTCAGAGTCTTAGATGTCTCCGAAGGCCCGCATAGTCCAGGCTTGTTCCCCAGGTGATGGTGCCATCGGAAACTCACGCAAGCTCTGGGAAGAGGAGCCTAGTAACAAGGAGTTACATCATGGAAGCGTGCCACTGAAAACGATGACAGCCCAGCCCCAACCCCTCTTTCATCTCCCTCTCTCCTCCTCCCTCCAGTCTGCCACCGGATGAGCAGCTCTGGCCTACCGTGAGCTTCCACCGCGAGTCTGTCTCCTCACAGTCCCAAAGCAGCAGGGCCAAGAGACTCTGGAGAGCGTTCTGAAATTCTGAGGCAGGACACCTTGCCTTCTCTCAAGGTGTCTCAGCTAAAGAAAGCTGACGAGCACCGTGGGCAGGGAGAAGACAGGAGAGCGTAACTGTGTGTGGATTTCACCTGACTCACGCCGAATCAAACAAGAACGTCTGTTTTGACTGGTGTCAATCGACGGATGAGCATCATGCCTCCCTAGTGAACCTGAAGTTTTAGGAGCCATTTTCTCTCCCAGGTTCTCCCCAGCAGGCACTGTGACCCTTCTCCTCCTGTGCAGTTCACTCCCCGACTCCCTCCCGTTTGCTGCCTTTGCTCCTGTGCATGTGGGATGCAGAAGAGAGATGCTGGCCTGGACCAGGTCCAGATGGAGGGATGGAGGGAGGGAAGGGGTGGGACTTCCTCTCCCCAGCATCTCCAAGGGCACGCCAACAAGGATTTAGGTCAGATGCCCGCATGTCTATGGGCCGACCGCCTGGATTGGATGTGACCCCACAGTTCCTGGAAGGCCTAAATCCTGCGTCACTGAAATGCCTCTGCTGGAAGTTAGAATGCCAGTCTTACGCCCACAACTCAGCAATACGCAGCACAGTTCCCCCAAAGCATCAAGTCATCACCGTATCCGGTCGCTGGCTGCGTCTCCAGCCTGTGTACCTAGGCGCAGGCTCTGTGCGCGTTTGAGAAAAACCGGAGTGTAGTCAGGGCCACAGAGCTCAGGGGCTGGGACTTCTCTTGCTAAGCTATGGGCTCTGGAGCACAAGAGACAGGGCCATGTTCTGTGACACAGCTCAGTAAGGCAGGTACCAGCTACTGGCTACCCAATTACTCTGCATGAGCCATTCTTGGCAAGGTGGGGGCAGATCTAAGGCATTCCCAAGTACATATCTGCCTGGACCTTAGTTTCTCCATCTGTTAGATAGATATAGGACACAGGCACTTCCAGCCATGGGCCACCGTAGAATAGTAGATTAGATAGTATATATAATATAATATAATATAATATAATATAATATAATATAATATAATATAATATATATGTTAGTATATATAAGATAAACAGTATGTAAGGAGCTCCACCAGCAGGCAAGCCTCACAGGATAGCCATCCCCATTGTCACACAGTAAGCTAGCTCTCTGAGGGACTAACTGTGGAGTCCAGTGGCCTGCGGTTGGAAGACTCGTGTGGTCACCTAGCAGCTGCGTGACCTCAGGCAAGTCGTTTCTCCCAGGCTGCTGTGTATTTATCTAGAGCTTTCACAATGTCAGGTGGGAAATGATTGCCAACAGAAGCATTGCCAGCACCCAGGAATGGCAGAGGATGGGTTACAATACCCCCTCCATAGATACGGGGAGCCTCTGCAGACTCAGGCAGAGTACCCCATGTCACCCTCCACGTCACACTAACCAGGAGTTAGCCCAGGATTCGCCAACCGCAAAGTCCTCAGAGAGTTCTAGGAGGTTCAAACAAGATCTGAACACTGGCAAGTGTCTGCTGGGGATTGGAATACAGTGACCCAGTGGGTCACGGAGCAGCACTTAGCTCTCTACACATTTTATTGTGTGTGCGTTCACGTATGGGGGCACATGCATGCCGCACAGGTATGTGGAGGTCAGAGGCCAGCTTGCAGGAGTAGGCTCTCTCTGTCTGCTTTATGGATCCCAGGGATCCAGCTGAGACGATCAGACCTGGCCACAAGCCCCGTTACCTGCTAAGCTACCTCATAGACCCAGCAGCACAGTGTGTGTGTGTGTGTGTGTGTGTGTGTGTGTGTGTGTGTGTTCCTGTCTCTGCCCCTCTGTTTATGGGTTCCTCAGCTGATTCTTCACCATGGCTGTTATGAATGGTCGAGTCAACACTGACAGTGAAATTCCTGCCTGCTGGCCTTTGCTCTGCTGTTAATTCATTCTGGGCTGGAGGCCTCATCTGTTCCTGGAAGACAAAGCAAACATCTTGTTCAGGAGCCAGTTAGTTTGCACAGCAATCACATCTGCAATAAACTCTGAAACGCCCCAGCCACAAGCTTCCCTGACAGTTAATTCAGTGAATGGGCCATTACCTCTCATTCTAGAAACTGCTGTGTATGGGCATCTGACACGCTGTTCCAGCTGTCATACATCGCTACTGTAACAGAGTCCTAACTGGTAACAGATTCCCACTGTGCCTTGTCTACCCTCTAGCTCAGAAAAGGTAGAGAGACATCCTCACCACTCTTGCAGGCGGCCTTGAAAGAGAGAGAGAAAGGAAGAAATATTCACTGCCCTTTTTGGCTGTCCTTAGCTGGCTGAAGCTTTGTAGATCAGGAGCCGCTAAAGGACTAGCGTCTACCTAAGAGCACCAGACTAGCATCTCACAAACCAACCCGCCAACTGCCAACTGCATCCACGCTCCTTAATATTATAAGCAAAGTTCCCAGAAATCCAAGCAGCATCCAATCATAAGGAAGGCTGCACAGGGCAAAATCCTCCTTCAAAGTGTCCTGCTTACACTGGCACCATCACAACCTCTGTTGCTCTTGCTCCCATCTCCTCCAGAGGTGAAGAGGATTGACTGGCCCTCAGGCAGCAACGATCGCTCAGTCCTGCTGGGCACAGGTGTTACAATGGAGTGTGGCACAGATGTCCCAGTTATTACCATCATGGCTCACGTGGAGGACACACCAGGCATCGGGAGCTAGACTCTGCCGAACACCAGCTGTGGACATTTCACATGGAGAAACTGAGGCCTGGGTGTTGTGGAAGTTTATTTTTAGTTATGTATAAAATAATCGTTTTGTGCAATCGTTTTTGAGTGAGGGGCTGCCAAAGCACCTGTTCCGTGCTGACTGTGCATTCTGTCTCTGTAACACAGACTCTCCATGTTGGCCCTGGTTGTCAGGAATTAAGTACACTCTCACCCACATTCGTGCTTTGCTTAGAATGTTGAAGAAGCTATGTCAGTGTCAACTGTCAACTCGACAGTATCCAGAGTCACCTGAGCAATGGGTCTGCCTAGTGGCTGTCTAGATTACATGTCTTAATGATGTGGGAAGATCCATTGTAATTGTGGGTAGCACCATTCCCTAGGCAGGGGATCCCAGACTGAATAAAAGGGAGAGGGCAGGCTGGGCACCAGCATTGGTCTCTCTGTTTCTGGCTGTGGATGTGGCATGACCAGCAAGCCTCACGCTCCTGCCTCTGCGCCGTCTCCCCCATGGTGGAATGTGCCCCGCAACCCTGAGCCAAGCAAACCTTTCTCTTGTGTTTCATTTTATCTTATTTTATCACAGCATCAGGAAAAGAAACTAAGACGGGTGCCTTCTGAAAAACAGAGGTGATTCCATCAGTGTGCGGACACCACAGGGCACATGCACAGAGTCTGGTGGGTGCAGGGTGCAGATCCGTCCAGGAGCACGGGGTCCTGATGCAGCTGAGAGACCATGGGCGTGAGAGGTGGGATACGGCTGTCCCCAGCACACAACACAGCACAGCGTGAGGCAAAGAACCCTTTGGTACGAGAAGGATTCTGTCCCGCAATGATGAAGCGAAAATCTAACACACCACTGCGTGCTGCACCTCACCACGTGCGTGGGCTGTGCTTCCCTGTGCCAGCGGCACTGTGGGCTTGTTCACACCTTCACGCAGGCATGTGAGTAGCGTGCTGAGCTGAGCTGTGACGCCACGGCTATGACATCACAGCTGTTTATGGCTCCGCTGTGATTCGGTGGCAGCACTGTCCCGTCTGCACACGTTTGCGCACCACGGGTCAGGACGAAGCGAGGCGCTGCTGTGCGCCTGGACTTCTCATCCCTCGTTCCTTCCACTTTGCCTTCCGGGGCTCATCCTTGCTCCCTTCTCTTCCCGCTGCACCACCTCGGTGAGACGCGGCAGCAGACCCTGACAGCCAGCCTAGTCATGCCTCTGCTCCCGCTGCTGAGCTGCCCTCCCCCTCCCTGCCCTGTTACCACCCCCAAAACACCCCCCCCCATGCTCCAGGTTATAGCAAAAGCTAACTAATGGACCTGCCATTTTCCTCCTCAGCTGGTGGCCCGAGCTCTGTGCAGTCACCAGGCTGAGCTTCCAGCAAGCTTCAGCCCTATCTTCTCCTCCGTATTCAAAAACATCAGATTCACATCTGCATTCCTTTCGGCAGGGAGTGGAGACTAATGAACTAATGTCCCTTCTTACGAAATGCTTGTGGAGTATGACTTGCGTCTCCTCCACAGGTGACTGCAGCGCGCCCCTTGACTTAGGGCGTTTCTCCCTCTGGAGGAGAAGCTGCCTCTTGAAAGTCACAGTCTCCTCTCTGGGAAGCCTTCATGTGTCCTGTCCCAGGTTACAGCCCTGCTATCCGTGTGTGTGCCATTTGTTCATGTTTGACAAGGCTGTCGTTATTAATATGGGGGCAGGCCTTATACACAGGGACTGTATGCGGCCCTTTGGGGCTTGCTGTTTCTATTTTATGGTAACGTGAAAGAAGAGTTTAGTTTTTTGTTTTGTTTTGGTTTGGTTTGGTTTTTGGAGACAAGGTTTCTCTGTTGTAGCTCTGACTGTCCTGGAACTCACTCTGTAGACCAGGCTGGCCTTGAACTCACAGAGATCCACCTACTTCTGTCTCCCAAGTGCTGGGATTAAAGGCTCCAATGAAGGGCACAGTCAAGCAGCCCACCTTTCACGGGACAGCCGGCATCCTTCATCCCAGTGAGGCGGCTTCTCAGCTTGGTCTCCTGACAGGAACCTCTTTGTTCTGTCAGCTTGGACTCAGTTGAGCTCCTTGTGCATAGTCCTTGACTAAACCCTCCTTGCTTCTCCCAGGGCAGGGAAGACACGGTGAGTTTGTTGTATTTAGTCAACATGATGACTCCGTGTCCATGTGTGTCCTTCCTCCCCCCCATCCTGTGTTCATATATGTGAATATGGGCACATGCGTGTCACAGTAACCCTGTAAGAGGTCAGAGGGCAACCCTGAGTGTCACTCTTGAGTGCTACTTTCTAACTTCTTTGAGACAGGACCTCTTTTGTTATTTATCTATTTATTGAGACAGAGTAATAATAATATGCTAATATCAATTAATTAATATATAATGATTAATATATCAATATAATAATTATCATGTTGTATCACATTATATATTAATATATGCTTTTATTATTATTATTATTATTATTATTATTATTATTATTATTATTATTATTATAGCTCTGGGTGGCCTGAAGTCTGCTATGTAGACCAGGCTGGCCTTGAACGTAGGACTCATGGAGATGCACTTGCATCTGCTTCTCAAATGGCTGGATTAAAGGTGTGTGCCCCACACCTGGGAAGGGTCTCTTGTTTTCACCACTGTGCATAGCAGGCTCCCAGAATTCTCCTCTCCGCACACCCACCTCAGCGCAGGAGTGCTGAGATTACAGACATGCCGCTGGCTCTCACGGACTCTGGGGATCTGGAGTCAGGTCCTCATACCCAGTACCTCAGTCGCTGAGCTGCCTCCCCTCAACCCCTACCCTCACCCCCACCCCGTAATACTTCTATAAACCACAGAGCAGGCAAAACTGTGGCATCTCTGGGAGACTCAGAGCTGAATACAAACCTAGAAACAGCTCTCATTTCCTGACTCAGGCTCCCTTCTTGGGCTTCAAAGCATCATGTAGTGAGATCTGCTTTAATCAGCTTTGTGGACCTTCACACCTGGGTTTCTCACATTCTTAAGCCTTCCTTGCCATGGGAAAGCCCTGCCTGGCTCTTATACAGAGTCAGTCTGCACAGAATGCCTGCCATGTTCCCTGATTGTCCTTCAGAGGTCACAGTGCAGTCGTTACTATTGGGTTGTGTTACACATCAGGGGTTCCCAAGCTTCAACATTTCACAATCACTGTTGGCTTTTCACCTCTCACACTGCCGTGCCCGAGCCCGCAGACAGGACTGGGCTGAGAGCTGAGATTTTGAGTTATGACCTAAGAGTTAGATTGGATGAACGTAGACAGCATGGTCCACATAAGGACATGCCGGCGGCCGAAGAGATGTATGTGCAGAGATTAGGGGGACGCTGAAGGCCTGCCGGTCCCTTCTGGATCAGCTGGAGAGCACCCAAAGCCCATGAGGGTTTAAAGCAGGTAGGCTGGGTGTCCAGATGTGTAAATGTATATAACGTCGTCTTATGTGGGTCTAAGAGTACCTGGAGAACCTTAGTTTCCATAAGAACCAAGGATCATGATGATGATGATGGTGATGATGGTGGTGGTGATGATGGTGATGATGGTGATGATGGTGGTGGTGATGATGGTGATGATGGTGATGATGGTAATGATGGTGATGGTGATGATGATGATGATGATGGTGATGATGGTGATGATGATGGTGATGATGATGGTGATGATGGTGATGATGATGGTGATGATGGTGATGATGGTGATGATGGTGATGATGATGATGGTGATGGTGGTGGTGGTGTTGGTGATGGTGATGATGGTGATGTGTGTGTACCCACATCCATATTAAATACTGCATGTTTATAGGACATGAGTGCATATGTGTGTGTCACTGACCTACTAAATAAATAACTGAAACCCAGCAAATCCAACCCTGGTGGTGTGAACTGTGGATGCTCAGCTCCCCGTGGCTGATTATGTGTTGACACCTGAATAGCACCCAGTGCTGGCCCTCTTACGCAGCACATAGTGTTAAATTGATTGGAAGGCATAATTTTACATTCTTCCACACTGATGAGGCAAGATTATGATTGACTGATACAATTTAAGGTTCATAAAGGGAATGCTGACCTCCAGAACTGAAGTACGTTCGGCTTTCCCCTGCCAGGAGGTCGTTCTACATTTTATGAGAAAGGAGAGCTGGCAGCAGGGGTGGGGTGGAGGGGGTGGGGAGTGGGTGGGCAGGTGACAGAGGCAACAGGGAGGGGCGAGAAGAGTGACACCAACCAGATGTTGCTGAGGCGATGAGGGCATGCTGGGACATTTCAAAGAGCAGCTGGGTCTGGAGGGAGGGAGAGGACAAGTTTTGGGGCAGCACACCGAGTGACGTACAGCTTTAATCACAGGATTCCGCCCTTGGGCTTGAAGAGATTTCTTAGACTGGACAAATGTCACTGCCATACAGGGTGGCTTCCAAGGGCCGTCTGACAAAGTGCTTTAATGATTTGGAGAAAATAAGATCCCAGCAATGGCCGGACTCAGTCCTTGGCTCTACAGCGTGGACATGGGGAAGGGACCCTAGACTAGAGGGCTCTCCCTCAGTACAGAGGGAGAGAAGAAGGACGTTGGCATCTGCGAGTCCTAGATTGGAATGCTGGCTCCTGACCCACTGACTCCGTCCTCCAGAGCTCATGTGAAAGGGCTAGCATCACGGAATGTTGAGATTGGGAAACTTCTGTCTGAGAGGTCGCGAGGATTCACTGCGGTGCAGTCGTGACCACTGTTGCTTTGCTTTCCCATGTGATGACTGAGTGTCCTGAGAGTCTTGTCCCTCAGCAAGCTGCTTAAATATACGGGAATATTGCTCGAGACACAGTGTGGCCCCCACAACGGAGTGCGCACGCTGCTGTCAGCAGCCACGCCCACAGAGAGGAAGGGATACTCCTCTTCCTGGAGCCCATGAATCTGGAGTTCATCTTTATTCCACCAAGCTGCTTGATCCTTGTGAATGATGGTCCTGACCAGTTGTAAAGATAGATTTAGATGTGGAAGGAAGCCCCCAAGTCACATGGCTTTCAGGACAGCTAGTGGAACATGGTGGCGACTCGGATCATGCTTGGAAGGAATGGATATGAAGTAGATTTGAGGGTTTTCACGTAAATCAGTGAATGCATAGTGTAAGAACTATGGAGGCCAGTCTAAAGGATCTGAAGGAACCTCATGTTGAGAGCTCCCAGGACAAGATGAAACCCATTCGAGGAACTCAGAAGCCATCAGAGCAGAGGTACTCCCTGAATTTTATAGTGCCCTGAAGTCATCATTCTGTTTCTATGCACCCATCCATGGACCCAAACATCCACCATCCTTCCTATTCATTCATGCATCCATCCACGGACCCAAACATCCACCGTCTCTCCTTCTATTCATTCATGCACCCATCTATGCAAATATCCATCCACAGACCCATCTGTTTTTGACTTTGTCCAAGGAACTGAGAAATAATACATACTAGGAAGGCAATGATCAATAGGACAGGGCACCAGCTGTCTATGAGCTTCTGGTGTGTGTGTGTGTGTGTGTGAGTGTGTGTGTGTGTGTGTGTGGTGTATGTGTGTGTGAGTGTGTGTGTGAGTGTGTGTGTGTGTGTGTGTGAGTGTGTGAGTGTGTGTGTGAGTGTGTGTGTGGTGTATGCGTGTGTGTGTGTGGTGTATGCGTGTGTGTGTGTGTGGTGTATGTGTGTGTGTGTGTGTGTGTGTGTGTGTGTGTGTGTGTGTGTGTATGTGTGTGTGTGTGTGTGTGTGTGTGGTGCATGTGTGTGTGTGTGTGTGTGTGTGTGTGCGCACGCGCGCGATGGGCAAAAGGTCTCACAACGGTGGCAATGGCTGCCAGCACTGCATTGGCCTAAAGAGGTCAAGTGCTTTCTGGTAAAGGTGACACTTGTGCTGACTCCTGCACCATGCTGGGAAGTTACTAAGTATGGTGGACTCGGGAAGGATTTTATATTTTACGTTTTCTAGAAATTATCTTCTTACATCACAAACAAATGACAGAGTGTGACCACTTTCTGTATCTGAGTGCGTATAGGGAGAACTTGAATTCCAGGTGGGCTGCTTGCTAATAATAATGAGATCGCAGGCACTGCGCAGGGACTACCAGAAGGCTAGCAAGAGTGTAGAGGTGCTGAGAGCAAATTGAAATCATCTTTGAGAACCAATGTGTTTACTTACTACCTTACTCACTACCACAAACTTACTACCCTAGCAAAGTCTCGAAGACCCCAGAACACAGAGGCATCGTCCCATTTCACTGCACACAGGTCACTTGTCCTGTCACATGTCACATGTAACCTTTGGAGAGCTCCACCCTGCCCTGGAGAGAGAATGTGAGGTTAACAGTGAAACTTAAGCATTGTGGAAGTGATTCCAATTTGTATGAACCCTCAAAAGGTGATGCGATCCTCCAAAGGCTCTCGATTGAATATCGGTCTCACTCACACTCACTGTGGGCTGAAGATGTGTTCGAGAAGCATCTGTGCACATATGCCCATGTGAAATTGGCAGAGCAGGTGTAGCATTGCTGAGCCGCCACAGCAGCGTACAACTACAGCAGGTCTCTGAGTGATGAGGCTGGAGAGCACACCAGACTCAACCCAGCAATTTGGTTGGAGAGAATTTCAGATGAGCAGACTTCCTTTAGCCAGATGTTATAGCCGTGGGAATCCTTAAAAAGGAGGAACCCTAATTTAAAGTCGTCTAAGTTGATTGCTTCTCTGGGCAAAGAATTTGTCCTGCAGGGAGTTTCCTCAGTACGGTCTACTCCAGTGCTGTGTGCTGAAAATAGTGTGCACCTCTCAGCCCGGTCATACTTCAGATACTTAACATGGCCAACACCATCAGGTCTTCTTTGCCACTTCTCCTCCTCAAGGCAAGGCTCCAGCCAGGGGGACAAAGACATAATCAGGCAGCCAGAAGAGAAGATGGCCTTTTGTTGGCAGGAAGGCCCAGGGTCTTGTTCTTACCCACAAACAGCTGTTCAAACAGAGGGGAACGGTGGTGACTTGGGCACCAGGGACACCAGCAGCAGGGGCTGGAAGCAGGATTCCACTCCAGGAAAAGGAAGTTGAAGATAACGTAGCCAAGGACTCAGGGTGGCTGCAGGTGGAGGTGGATCTGTGGCATCTTGCTGGCAGGCCAGCTGGGCTGCACTGGAGGACAGAGCAGCCTCCTGGGATGGCGTGGGAAAGCCCTCATTCACAGACAGCTTCTTCTCCCTGAGCAGTAGTGTGTCTTCTGGTTCTTGTTCTGCTAACTCCCGGTCTAAGTGACACAGCCTCCTCCTGGCACTGTCAGATCTGCAGAGACCTTGAAGTAATTCCCCTTTCGGGGAATAAAAAGACCTGGTTATTTGGTTGTAAGCTTACCTTTTAGAAAGCTACCCTATATGCATTAAAGTGCACCTATGGTAAATATACAGCTTGAGGGTATTTACAAAACACAGTGCACCTATGTGTGTGAAGGCAAAAGACCAAAGCCCAGGGCACTACAGAGCACCGTTCAGCCATTACACGCACACACACACACACACTCACACACACACATACACACACACTCACACACACATACACACACTCACACACATACTCACACATACTCACACACACTCTCACACACTCTCACACACATACACACACACTCACACTCACACACACTCATACACACACTCTCACACACTCACACACACTCATGCACACACTCTCACACTCACACAACACACCCACGCATGCACACTCTCACACACGCTTACACACTCACACACTCACACACATGCACACACTCTCACACACGCACATACACACACACACACTCACACACATACACACACTCACACACACGCACGCACACGCTTACACACTCACACACATGCACACACTCTCACACACATACACACTCACACACACACATGCACGCACACTCTCACACACACTTACACACTCACACACATGCACACACTCTCACACATGCACATACACACGCGCACGCGCACACACACACACACACACACACACACCAAGGTGGCGTCTCCCTTTGCTGTGGAAATCATAGGTTCACTTCCCTATGTGTGATTGCAGCTGTGCAACAGGGCTGAGATTTGCTCTCCGCACTGTGAGGACATGGCAAGCAGCTGTGTCTGGCTCGTTTTCGCTCAGCACTGTGCGTGAGAGCTTCCCCTAGACTGTAGGAGACACCTGGACACTGGTCTCTCTCTGCTCTGTGCTGTCCTCTGGCGATGATGTCACAACGCGTTTCTCAGTCGGATAGGCCACCGCGCCATCTACAGTTTGAGGGGTGCCAGGACACTGCTAGAAGCTGTCGGCTGCAAAGCTTTGGGTGTAAATACTCATACCATTGGTGGTGTGAGCCCAGATGTGGAATGTACGGGCCACAGGCATCTGTCTGTTCAGTTTGAAAAGATGCTGTCAGACAGCTTGCCGAAGCAGCTGTCACAATGCCAGCCACTCTTTGCAGTTTCTCACTGACTGTGCAGCACAGGAAACTGTCTGGTGAACTTGAAAAGGACATCATGTGGAACCTTCTAGAACCAGCCCTCAAGGAGGCTGAGGTCCAGCAGAATGAGACTGTGTCTACAACACTGGAAAACATGTCTCTCCAGCCTTGTCCATATGTCCATCCCTGAAGCCTCTTGAAGTACAATGTGGGGAAGGGTGGCCAGCCTAATGGGAGGGAGGTGCTGTGATTGACAGATGAGAGGGAGGTGCTGTGATTGACAGATGGGAGGGAGGTGCTGTGATTGACAGTGGTCTGGGCACTGTCGGGAACCTCCAGCGAGGACCTGCATGTGGAGATGCTCCGTGAGCGAGGAGAGCACTGCAGGTGTCTGTTATTAACACCCGCTTCCATTCCATCCATCGCTGTGATGTGATTTTACTCGGGAGATTAATAAGAATGAACTCGCTTCTTAAATGAGGTCCCTGGGCCCAGCTGGATTTAATTGTTGGGGAAGTGAAGAACTGCCAGATGCTTTCTCAGAGGCCTGATCAGAAACATGAAGATAACAGGCTGCAGTGGGAGAAAGAAGAAGTGTGTGCGGGAGACGAAGCCGAGGCTACTGAGAATGGGTGGCCACCAGGCGCTGTTTGCACAAGGAGGGCGGGGAGGGTGGATGGTCCATGTGACTTGCAGAGACACTGCCACCCCAAAGGCTCCTTCCTGAGGTGACGAGTGGCTGCTAATGCTGTGTTGGATGCCTCCGCTTTCAGGAGCATGTGGAAAGATGGGGATTTAGGTGAGGTTTCCTGTCCGAGGCCCAAGGACACATTCCTCCATTCCCTCTGCTGACATCGTCAACATCCCCTTGGGGAATAGAAAGAGGAGGAGTGGGAGAGCCGGGTCCACACAGGCGCTCTACTCGGGGCTCCGGGCCTTAGGGTTGTTGTTGTTGTTGCTTGTTTGCAACGAGAGTTTGGTTTGCTGATTCCGTCATACGCCATGGCCTTGTGGTCTGATGAGAACGCTGATGGTGCTCCTGCAGTTTCCACAGCAACCACAACAAACTGGATGTCTTGGTTAGGGTTCCTGTCGCTGCAGCCAGACACCAAGAACAGAAAGCAAGTTGGGAAGGCCTGGGTCTTATTCAGCGTACACTTCACATTCTGCTGTTACCAAATGGAGTCAGGACAGGAACTCAGGCAGGGCAGGAACCTGGAGACAGGAGCTGGTCAGAGGCCATGGAGGGTGCTGCTCGCTGGCTTGGATGAGGAACCCGTGGTACTTTGGGAGTGTTTGTGACTTTGAATTTTACTTTTTTTGTACCCTGGTCATTTTATACTTTAAATTTATTATCAACCACTGCTTTAAAAAAAAATAAACACACAGGGTTCTGTTTTAAAAGACTTATTTTTATTTCTGTCTCTGTCTCTTTCTCTCCCCCCCTCCCCCTCCCTCTCTCTCGTGTGTGTGTGTGTGTGTGTGTATTTTTACATGTGGGTATGTGCACGTGAGTGCAGGGACCCACAGAGACCAGAACAGAATGTCACATGCCCTTGGAGCTAGACTTACAGGCAGTTTGAGCCACTCAGCATAGGTGCTGAGCTCTGAATTCTGGGCTTTGCAAGAGTGTTATGCCCTCTTAACTTGGCTTATTTCACCAGCCCCTCATAGAGTTCTTTATGCCCCACAGATTTCAAACTTGTGTCAATCACACATACGGCACATATTCCCATCAAACCTGCAGCTTCTGTTTTTATTCTATTATGCCTTTGACGCATAGATGTCTTGACAGCACCTCATGCATGCACTTCCCCTTTGAATACTCTCCCTTCTCATACCCTTCTCCCATGATCCAGACACCGCCTCTGCCACCAGCCACCTTCACACTTCCCGGGTCTATCTGAGCTCTCTGCCCTGCCTCCGGCCTGCCGTGCTCCCAGCACCTACGTCTTGCTGACCGCATTCCTCTAAGAAGTTTTGAGTCCTAGTGAGCCAGTCTTTCATCTCATTTTTCTAAAGTTCTCTTGGGTGTCTTCACTCTCTGTTCTTCCAAATAGACTTTCAGATCGATTTGTCAGGTTCTGTTAAGACTATCAGCATTTGACAGGAAAAAACATTGGATTTATAGATTAATTTGGGGGGAGCTGACATTTTTATTATTGGATCTATGGCTTGGCATTTCTCTCCATGTATTTAGGTTTTTTATAAAGCTTTTCATTGACCTAGTATAATACTACCCACGCAGAGTGGCACATCAACGGTGGGATTTAACCTTAAGTGTCTTGTATCACTTAGAGTTTGGGTCCTGAGTGTCCCCTAAAGGCTTGGGGGCTAAAGTCTTGGTCACTGTTGGGAGATGGTGGAGCCCCGAGGGGTGGGGCCTAGGGGGAGAAACTTAGGTTATTGGTAGCATGCCAACAAAGGGGAGTTTTAAAAGATCTTTCTCTCTGTGTGTCTGTCTCTCTCCCTCTTCCTTTTCCTCCCTCTCTTTCCCTCCCGCTTCTCTCCTTGTGAAAACACACACGTGCATGCCACGGAATGTGTGCGGAGGTCGAAGGTCAACCTCAGGTGTTGCTCTCATTTTTCCACCTTGAGACACGGACTCCTGTTGGTGCTGCGTTCGCCGATCACAGTATGTCTTGTGACTGGCTTGCTTTGCTGAGCTCGATGTCCTTGGGGGTTGTCCATGTTGCAGCACGTGGCAGGGTCTGTTTTCCTTTTAAGAGTAAATAATTTTCCCCCGCAGGGGCATCCTGCTTCCCACTCCTGGCTACTGTGAGGATTGTGGCTGTGATGGTGACATGACACCCACACGCCTCTTCTCCACCCCAATTTCCATTCTGTTGTTAAATCCTCAGGGACACGACTGCTGGGAGGTGTGGGAACTCTGATGCTAGTCTGTGAGGGCCTTCCATGCTTTTCTCGTGGTGGCTGCACTATTTCATACTCTGACCAGCAGTCCCCAAAGCTTCTGGCTTCTTCATGGCCTTGCTCTCTCACTTGCAGTGTGTGTATGTGTATGTCAGTGTGTATGTGTGTGTGAGTGTATGTGTGTGTGTGTGTGTGTGTGTGTGTGTGAGTCTATGTGAGTATGTGTGTGTGTGAGTGTGTGTGAGTATGTGTGTGTCAATGTGTATGTGTGCATGTAAGTGTGAGTGTGTATGTATGTGTGTGAGAGAGAGGGTGTGTGTATGTGTGTGTGTGAGTGTGTGTGTATGTGTGTGTGAGTGTGTGTGTGTGTGAGTAGGTGGTGTGTGTGTGCGCGTGCGTGTGCGTGCGTGCGTGTATACATGCTCAAAGGCTATATTCGCCACTTTGGTGGATGTAAGGCAATGTCTCACTGTGGGCTTTACTTTATCTTCCTTCCACACCTTACCTTTATCCCTACAGCAATTCTTTGTACTGGGTGTCACACACGTATTGTATTTGACGGAATAGGAAAGAGAAGAAATGAAGGGAAATACGATTTTTAAATGGGAGGACCAACTTTGAGGCTCGGCATACTGGGCTCTGAACCCTTACCTATTAAACCGTTCCAATGCTGAGATCAGAGATCTCAGAGATCAGAGATCAGAGATCCCCCTCTCCGTGTTGATCCATGCAGTTGGTGATTTCGTTCACATTACATGAGTCTCAGGGTGGACATACTACTGTCCTCACTGCCAACCTGTGTCTGGGTAAGGGGAGTGAGCCTGGATAGCAGGCATGGTTTCTATGGCTCTGTGCACTGAGCACTTGCTGGGTCCCCAGGTATGGGAATACAGAGGGAGACAGACACACTGTAGACAGAGCATGAGGCGGCTTGTGGGGGTCATTAGGGTGTCTTTGATTCTTAGAGAAACACAGAGTCTTGTCAAATGACTCTTGGGCTGGAAGCAGTGCTGGGCAGAAGAATCTCAGTGCTGGCTGGAACTCCTGGATGAAAAGCCCATAGTTGGGGCCCAAGACCAGTGGGCTTCTGGGTGCCGTCACTCGGGGAAAGCAAACAGGCAGCAGGGAAACAGAAGTCTCTCTAGTCAGTGGGGAAAGCACTCCCTCCTTCTGTTCAGACAACTGGATTGTCTTCTGAAACACCGTGAGAAACTCCTTCTTAAAGGAAGATTCGAGCCAGAATGTCAAATGCAGGGGAGACTGCTCGGACGCCACAGCACGAGTCAGGGAGAGTCACATAACTAACCAAATGTCTGGGGCAACATCTCTGCTGCCAAACAAACTCCTCCAAATCGTAAGGCTTAAAGCGGCTACTGTGTGATGGCTCACGCATCAGTGCGTCAGAACGTAGGTCTGGGCGGGTGGTTTCATCCTTGCTTTTAGCTGAGAGCCATGCACATGTGTAGTCCGCTACTGCGCCTCTCCCAAGCCCATGCTGGAGTCACTGCAGGGGAACATCTCACATGGTGCAGGTGGACAAACCAGGTACCACTGAGAAACGAGTCAGACCACCACAATATTTCTGCTTGAGCACAGACTCAGAGCCACACTGACCCTGGCCTGGGTCCCGGCTTTGCTGCTTATTCAACAGGTAGCCTTGGGCCCACCTCCCTATGCTCTCCCAGCATCCCTCTTCTCTGAAAAGGAGTGATGTGTGTGTGGCACAGATGTGACCTCTGCCAACAGTGCTGGGTCGTGTCCTGTGTCTGTGTCCTCCTTCCCCCTTCTCTGTCTGGATGCCTGGTCTGTGGATCTCAGCCCTCCCCCCAGTCTCTGTGACTCATGTGTCCCCACCAGCTCCTTTCCTGATACTGTTCTGGACCCACCAACCCCTTAGAAAAGTTCTGAAGACCTCAGGGCGTCACCATCTTTTCTTCTCAATTTACGGTCACATCTGCCATGGGACCATTGAAACCCCCAGACCCCCAACACAATATCTTCAGTTTGATGTCCAAGAGACTCCAGAGTGACCTGCCTTACCACAGCTTTGGCTTCGTTCTTCATCCCTCGGAGCCAACCAACTCTCTGTATGTGAGATACATAGCAAGTTCTGATCCAGGCATCCAGGCTGTCCCCAGATCTGCCTCTGCCCGTCTCTGCTGCAGGCTGTCCCCAGATCTGCCTCTGCCCGTCTCTGCTGCAGGGTTTCCTACTGGATCCTACGCAGAGACGCAGAAACCTCCATCTTGGACGTGTAACTTCCCCTCCTCCGTGACCTCATCTTCAGGGGCTCTCTCTCACACGTGCACCTTCACCTCTGAGACCAGCTCTTGCCTCAAGCCACCGTTTCTCCTGAACCCTCAACATCAGAAGGCATCGTGTCACTTGTCACTCGGCTTAAAATGACTAGGTCTCTTCCCTGACATCTCTGTCAGCTTCTAAGCTCCCTGAGGGCAGAGGCTAACAATATTATCACAGAATAGATTTTCCAAACCAGAATTCAGCCCTAGCTTCCCAGCCTGTGGTCTCTGCTGGGTGACAGTCTAGAGGACCCAGGCAGCAAGGGGTGTCTAGTATCTCACAAAGAGACAGAAGAGAGCACTGGCTCTCATTTGTATAAAGTGTCTGCATGTTAGAACTAATCGAGAGATTTACTGTCATAATTGTAACCATCACAGAAGGCTTTCCAGCCTTGTCACCGGTTTTCAAGGGACACAGTTTGAACTGGTACCAGATTTCTCTGCACAGTTCAAAATAATGTTCCAGTCTTCCCTGTGGCAGTATTTTGCCTGGGCTAGACAACATGGAGCGGATTACCTCTAACACTCTCCGCCTTAGCTCAGATGAGTCGCTGGTGCCTTTTGTGTTTCTGTGTGGGGAACTTCCTCAGCACATGGAAGACACTGCAGACAGCGCCACTAGCCAAGGCTTCTGGGACTGTGGGAACCCACCTACTTCCCACGGTGAAGAGAGCAGCTGTGTCTAATTCCGTGAAACTGAGGCTGTGGGCTGAGGACATCAGCCTTAGAGCTGGGCTGTCACCTCCTCACCAAGAGCCCTCCCAAGTCACCACACCCCAGAGGTGCAGAGTCAGCTCAGTCCTCAGAGCTCAAGAGGCTGAAGGTCTTGCTCAAGTTACTTAGGAGTGGAAGGATTTATCTGCCCCACAGTTCCAAGTCCACCTTGGCAGGGAACCAAGCACCAGGAACCACCCTGAACTGGCTCTCTCACATCCACAGTCAAGACCAAAAAGCAGTGAAGCAATACTTAATGTTAGTGCCCAGCTCAACAGCTCTCTTTTACACAGTTCAGGCATTTCAGCCTAGGGAATGGTTCTGCCCACAATTAAGGTGGTATAAATACAATCTATGTTGGTTTCTTCCCAGGGTCCGGAGCGCTCGAACTGCTGATCTGCCAAGGCAGTGGCTGTCTCCCCACACATGCCAGCCCAGGCCTGGCTCTTTGGCCAGGACTGCAAGGGCCTAGGTTTGAGCTGTAGGGAAGCGCTCTGGGACCTGAGGCAGGGGTCTCGGTTGATTTCTCGCAGGTGCTGTCCACCCACGACCTGAGAATAGTGGACGAGACACAAAGGAAGTCTCGGGAGCTGAATCTGGTGGATTGGCGGGCTTTTTCCTGTTTAAATATCTTTCCCCAGAGAAGGTGGGGTCCTGGTATTCCAGGTGGGGAAGTCTGATTAGCATGGGGGCAGGGCGGGCACCTGGCCTCCTGGTCTTTGCAAAGACAGAGGAAGGTGCCTAATTCTCCACAGGGCAGGCAAAAAGCTTGCCAGATTTATTTTCCTTTTGCTTCTGTGAATAGCTACAGTCCCTCCAGGGCTAGAAGAGAAGGAGCTCGCAAGGCGTCCTGCTAGCCCACCTGGGGAGGACGAGGCACCCTTTAGTAACTTCAACTTGCTCTTTAGCCCCAGAGGTCTACAAATCTAGACTATCTCTCAAAGATGTTCTAAGAGGTTAACCATAATCTAAACAATCGCTTGCAGGTACCTCTGGGAGTCAAGATGACCATTGATACTAACCATTGGAAAACTAGGCACAAAGGAAATGTGCCTCAATTTTAAGACTTGGGGTGGAATGGGGCTGCTGTGGAACCTGCTTGTTGATAATCTTTCTGGTGAAGACATTAACAAGGTGTGGTCTACGGAGAATGGCTTGCATCTGCAAGGCTCTAGTGAAAGTTGGGACGATCATGACCTCTGACATGCTACTTAATTGATACAACCTCGTAATTTTTAGTTAACTTGTAATTGGAGCAGCATATATTCAGCAAAGTGATTAATGTCAGTCGCATGGCTCTGCAAAGTCTTACACACGTGTGTGACAGCCACCCAAGCAGGAAGTGGAGGATGACTGGTTTCCAGGAGATCCCCTCATCCCTGCACCCCAGCAAGAGGTCACTGCTATTCCAGTCTCCACCATGAGGTATTAGTGTGGCTGCTTTTTATATTTATATGAATAGTCATTAACTTGCATTAACATTTCTGGGGGAGACATTTGTTCACCCCAGATAGGACACTGAAAACAGACCAAAGGAGTGATTCTACTCACCTAGCTTGATGAACCAGCAAGTTGGCTGGGTACTCACAGGATGGTTACGGTTCACCCACAGGACTGTGGGTGAACCCTAAACACCTGCATCCTGAAGAGTCTCACTCACTCCAGCACAGATGTTGGTTTCCTGAAAGCCATAATGATGGAATGCCCACTTCAGTTAGCCTTCTGTCTCCTATGTGCTTGTGAACCTAAGACCCCTGTGTATGAGGCAGAATTGCATGGAGCTTGGAGTAGAGGGTGCAGGCAAGAGGGACTGGGATCTCAGGTGAAGGTCTGGTGACCACTCCAACCTCTCCTTCTGTGAGGGAGAGTCAATAGATGTGACTTGCAAGTAGTCGTGACTGCTCTGGTTAAGATGGCGGCGGGTATTGTGCCCAGAGGACAGCGCGTTCTCTGCGTTCTCTGGAACACAGAGAATCCGCATTCTTCTGTGCGTGGCTTCTTACACTAAATGTAATGCCTTTGAAAATATAAACGCCACTGTTATATTCCTGAATATGAAAAGGATTTTCTGTTTCAATGCTGTATACTATTTGGTTCTCTGAATTTACTACACGCTGGTTATTCTAGTGCTGAGCAGTTGGGGTGCTTATAATTTGAGGCTCCTGTGAGTAGAACACTGTGAAGACTCTTGTACACTCCAAACACTCTCACTGGTTAGTTTACCTGGAAGGGTGTTTCTAAACATGTTAAAACATTCAGAATACAACACACACGCACACATACAAACACATGCACGCACACACATACATACACACATGAACACACAAACTTGCACATGCACACACACATGCATGTGCACGCGCACACACATGCACTTGCACATGTGCACACATGCGTGCACACACACACATGCACTTGCATGCGTGCACACATGCGTGCACTTGCACACAGATATGACAGGCTCCTGTGTTCTGCTGCCACCCCGTGTGGCTCTCTGCCAGTCTGTGGCAGGGGAAGGAGGCTGTAGGATGTGGACTCTGGAGGTCATTTCTGATCTCCAGCTTCCTGTCTGTGACAGAGTTGCAGGCACAAAGCTCAAAGAGAAGATGTGACCTTTTCAGGACCTACACGGTGCTCGGTGGCTTCTAAGAGCCATGTAGAATTGGCAAGTGCTTCATCTCATGTCTTTGTGCTGCCTCTCTTAGCCGAGTGTAAGATGTAATTGACAGAAAGTTCCATCATCAAATATGGACAGAGACTCCAAATTCAGGCTCCCGGGACTAGTGATCAGTTGAAGGGAGGCCATAGAGGCAGAAGGAGTTTGATGCATGAAAGAGAGCACTCTAAAGAGTAGCCATCAAAGGATCCCCTCTACGGCTCTGCCACCATGTCACCAGCTGTTCTTTGGACTGATGCATACCACCACCATACTATATTATACTATGCCATACTATAAACACTCAGGCAAGCAGAGCTTAGCTGCCCTGTCTGTCTGTCTGTTGGTATGAATGCACGTCATCTGTCTGCACACTCCTTCATCACATTTATAACCTGGGTGACTTAGGGATAGCCTGTCCCCAGGGTACCATCCCCTGAGGTTGAATGACACTCGGGGTCCTCATGTGAGGGCAAGAATCACTGTGGTAAAATACCCAGACAGAATCAGCTCAGGAGACGAAAGGTTTATTTGTTTACAGTTCATCATAGCGGGGAAGCCATGCTGAGAGTAACTGGCAGCAGCTAGTCACAACACATGTACAGTCAAAAGCAGAGAGCAACAAATTAATCTATGCACACAGTTTAGAATCTCCTTCCTAGGGGATGGTGCTGCCCACAGTTGCATCAAGCCGACAAAACTTATCATCACGAAATGTATGGTGGAGTCTGGTCCTGAGTGTGGTGGTGATGCCTTCCCTCTCAGCCACAGCCGTATACCTCCATCACTGTTGCCAGCCTCCAGGTCACCTTGACCCTGCAGACCCTTCTCAGCACAGTGGGGGGAGCCTTTGAGTCACATCACACCATCCATTCGCTCTCAATCCTTCTGTGGCTCCCACCTCATCTCAATGACGATGAATAACTGTGGGCAGTGATTACTTTTTGAGTTTCGATCCCACTCTCTGTGCAAAGCCTGGTAGCGAATAAGTATGAGCTACCTGGGTGAAGTCCTAGCTGTAACAGGTACCGCCTTACAAACACGGGCAGATGTGGGTAGCCATCCTGGGTCTCAGTTTCCTCAGTATAGAAGGGTGGTGGCTCATGCTTACTGAGGAGAGCACTGGGGTGGGTGTATTGCCATGGTTTGATCAGGGCTGTGTGGGTGCGGTTCTCAGCACGCCCCTGGGTGTGCTCCTGCACATTAGCCTCCAGGCCTGTTGAGGCTTAGGAGTCTCATGTGATGCCTCCACGTCTTCAGCTCACCGTGTGTCCAGCTCAGCCCTCAACACCCCCCCCCACTAGCCTTGAAGATCCCCTGCTCCATAGAGTAACTCCGTTAGGGTCTACCGGGGTCCGCCTTGAAGATCCCCTGCTCAATAGAATAACTCCATTAGGCTCTACTGGGGTCCACACATAGGTAGTTCTGGTTCCTCTCTCTTTTGCAGCTCACACCTATCCATAAGTAGGCCTTGAGTCTCCCCTGAGCCTGGCCGTCTCCGTTTTCCCGTCTACAGCCTGGCCTCCATTGTTGCTATCTCTCTCCTGACAAGTGCAGTAGGCTTTTTCCAGGTCATCTTGCTCAATCCCAACTTGTCATTCCCACTAAAGATGTGGGGACTCCATTAGGGTAGGGTTAGGGTTAGGGTTAGAGCTAGGGTTAGGGGTTAGCCAAGTCACTCTGGTCTCAAACAAGTCACTCTCAAATTTCTCTAAGAAGTTCCACCTAAGTTAGTCTCCTGCAGTGGTCACCCCACCCCATCAGAGTCATCTATACTCCATCCCTTCCAGACTCACCACATCTGTTCCTCAGGACTAGAAGCCACACATCTGCTCCAGGACCATGGGGCTTACTGTACCTACCTTCAGTGTGCTCCCTGCCCTTGGGGTCTATGTGCAATCTCCTTTTCCATTCTAAGCCATTTTTCAATGAAGGCTTCCAAGCATAGAGCTGGAGCATCAGATTCGCTCCTGGAGGCCAGGGAAGTGTACTGAATAAGGTGGTGGGTTGGCCACAATGATGGCCCCTAGAGGAATCTGAGTGTGCAAGCCAGGAGGTGTGGCAGGGCCTACTCTCCAACCTGCTTTGCATGGCATCCGTCCTCCATGTGTAAACATGGACTGTGCTCTTCTGTGCTGTGCTTCGTGTCTTCCAGAGTCCATGGCGACTGTAGGCTGGACTCTCAGGGTGGTGCTGTTGGAAGCTTGTGACCCTTGCAAAGGGCCCGGGTGAGGTTCCTGGGTCACTGGGGTGACAGGTGTTAATCATCTGACCCTTTTCATAGTTCTCTCTAGAAATGGTTGTTAAACAAAAAACTCTGATGCCACACCACCCATTCAGCTCTCCCTGCTTCAGTTACGATGGCTACCTTTTGCTCCTGTGGCACTCCCAGAACAGGGTGGGGATGTCACCCCCAAGCCATGCCAGGAGCCCAGCCAGAGGCCACCAGACATGGACTCTGGACTTGAAATGGTAAGCTCAGAACCGTCTTAACATCATAAGCAGGTGAGCCACACACTTCATTACAGCCATGAGCTGACCAGCATGCACATGAGCTCACGTATACAGCCCTGTGCAAGGAGTCATTTACCCTAAGTCATATCTTCTCAAGATGTTCGTTGCATCTGGGGAGAGAGAGAGGGAGAGACGGAGAGAGGGAGAGAGAGAGGAGAACTGAATCTTCCAAATGCCTCTGAGTTTTCCCAACATTGAAAACTCCACACCACCCTTACCAAATGGCCACCAGGCTCCTGGCGCTGGTTATTATGAGATTTTTATCATTAAACAAAAATATGCTGAGTTCCCACCAGGCACCAGGCCCTGGCTGGGCACCGCGATGATTGAGATGTCGCCAGAAGGAGCACAAAGCTGATGTAAGAAGCAGACAGCTCAACAGATGGCAGCAAAGTGAGGTCAGCATGAACAGAGACACAAAAAGGCCCAGAGGACACAGCCCACGACTCTGCCAGGAGATCAGGGGCTTCTCTGATCTGCCTCTGCTGTAGGAGCCAAGGCTTTCTAGGCTGCTGAGTTCCAGAGGCTTTCTGGAAGGGGAAGGAAGCGCGTGCTCAGGAGGAAAGGCCCTAGCTGTGTTAGAGGCTAAGAGACACGTGTCAGGAAAGAGCCTGCATTCAAAGAGAGTTTCCCAGAACCAGTGAAAATTAACTGGGGACCACCAAAGGTGTCCGCATGTGTGGTCAGACACGGAGGAGGGAGGCAGATGGCTGAGGGAGCCCTAAGCCTTGGTGTTGTTACGGTGAAGCAGGAGGATTCTGCAGAGTTGGGGCAAGGGGCTGTGCTTGGCCGTGCTCATGATGATGAGCCAGGCACTGTGCTGCCCAGCAAAGGGAGGAACTCGGCCAATGCAACTGTTTTTAGCAGACGCTGTTCTAGACATGCTGGTGGTGAGGGCATCGGCGCTTCCAGCACTGGGCAGCCTGGCGCTGCCTGTGAAGCTTTGTGTGCCAAATTCTGAGGCTTGGAAATGGTGCTGCAGGGTACGGAGAGCCATGCAAGGCCCACGAGTGTGCATCAGACGTGCACCTCGGCAGGAGGGGTGGCTGAGGGTCTGCTGCTGAAGGGAGGAGGGAAGCAATGAGACAGGTTAGGAGACTGGTGCACCCTTGTAGGTGAAGAGCCCTTTGTCAAGTCAGTGAACATAAGCAGCAGGCATACGAGAGAAATAACAATCGCTGGTGACTCAACCTCCCCGCACGTCAAGCTCTTCAACCACTGAGGCTGTTAGTGCTACACAGTGGCTCTTGCAGTGTGTGGTATGGAGGGCCAGAGAGGCTTAGTAACTTGCCTGAAATCTCAGGCCTGTAAAGACCTGAACAGGGAGCGAAGGGAGCAGGGGGGATTCTGAGCTGGTGTTTCCCAATCAGCACTTGGGACAGCTCCCAGAGCCAAGACGCTGGTCAGACCCAGACCTCTGTCCTCAGTAGGGAAGGGAGCCCCTAGAGGAGACCTCAATATCCTCAGCAAAAGCAGCACTGAGAGTGACTGGCAACCAAAGATGAGCGTGACAGCATTAGCAACAGAAATATTCAGGTGCAATTAAAACCTGCAAACATAATAATCAGATGTAAATGAGCGGCAGCCAACCCTTTCTGCTGCACATACAATTAGCACATATGGTAATTTCACAGGAGGCCTAACTTGCTCCACTCCATTGCCCCTGACAAATTATTGACCCCTCCCCCCACTTTTGCTGCTGACAGTTTCCTGCCTGTGTCTCTACTCAATCCATGGCACAAAGTCTGATTGGCTGGATTTTCTCATAGCCAGATGTGTCCAATTGCATCTGAGAGCAGCAGGCTGCATAGCCTGCTGGGCCACTGGGGAGGGACAGGGAACACAGGGCCAATGGGGGGTGGGAGGCAGAGAACACAGAGCCAGGGAACACAGGGCCAGTGGGGGGAGCACAGGGCCAGGGAACACAGGGCCAGTGGTGGGCAGAGAACACAGGGCCAGGGAACACAGGGCAGTGGTGGGCAGAGAACACAGGGCCAGGGGAAAGACAGAGAACGCAGCATCTTTTCTCTTGCTGAACGGGAACTTGCTCACTAACCATGTGGATCATTGTGTGTGTGATGTTAATATGTTTGTGGGTATAGGGGGATGTTTTTCCAAGAAGCTTTTTGTACTGTGCAGCCTTCCTTATGGTTGGACTTCTGGGGACAGCTTGGTGGGGGGGGGAGCTATTTAAGAGAGTGTGTGCACAGAAAAAAATAGATAGTGTCGAGGGAAGAGTGAGAACCAGGTTGGGTGATGTCAGGGGAGACAGTGAGCTCCAGAAGCTGATGGTAGGGAAGGCAGGCAGAAACAAGGCTCAGATAAAGTGGAGCTAACGGGGGTTTTTAAAAAGTTACTTTAGGAATCTTTCTCAGTGACAGCCAACCACCAGGAAATAGACAGGGGGCGGAGTCAAGTTAGCAGTGAGAAAATAACAGTAAAGGCTTAAAGCTACAACTTTTAGAAACAGCTGCGGCCTTTGAGAAAAGTCAGCTTTTAAGAAAACAGTTACCTTTTGGCCCAGGCTTGGAACTCAGACCCAAGTATCAGAAAAAAGCAATATACACCTTTAAAAAAAAACCTTTATGTGTGTGCATGTGTGTGTGTGAAGGTCAGAAGTCAACCTTGGGTGTCATTCTGCAGGAGCTGTCCACCTTGTGTTTTTGAGACAGTCTCTCACTGACCCGGAAATCACTAAGTAGACCAGGCTGGCTGGACAGCAAGCCACAGGAGTCTGTCACCGTTTCCTCACGGCTGAAATCACAAACATGTGCCACCACAATTGGCATTTCTGCCTGGGTTCTGGGAATTGAACATGGGTCCTGAAACTGGTGTGATAAGTACTTTAATGACCTAGCTATCTCTCCAGCCATGAGCCATCTCTCTCTTGAATAAACACTAGGCAGGAAGCCCCCGAATGCCAGGCCTTAGGTAAGCGGGACTGTGGTCTTATCTGATGGGTTGAAGCAGCATTGGTAAAAATGTTTCAGCCGGCAATGACAGAGTCTCCTGAAACAAACAGAGAAAGAAGCCTCCGCTAAGAACTGGCTCTACAGAAGAACAGAAAGGACAGAAAGTAAACAAATCCCAGAGTCAGAACAAGCCCAGAGCTGAGCACCAATGGCAGGCGACAGAATCTGCCAACGGAAGGGCAAGTGAAGAGAATTCACCCAACCCAAACCACACGGGAAATGTGCAGAAATACAGGAATATTTGTGTCCCTGACAAGTGGGGGTGGATCCTGAAGGAGGGTCCCTACTTCCCCAAATTCTGAAGGACACCTAAATACATGACTTACGGAGCTCAGACAACCCATGTGACCGTGATTACCCCATGACGTCCAGTCCGATCCATGACTTGGTTAGAAACTTGAAAACTAAAGACAGAAGTGACACACTTTCAGTGTGTGTGTCCATTGCTTCTCTTATTGCTAGGTCAAGATGTCCTCAGAGCAGCTTGAGGGTTATTTCAGCTCATGGTTTACGGGTGCAGTCCACCATGGGTGGAAGGCATGGCGGCAGAGACTGAGGCAGCCAGTCACAGTCCACCTGCAGTCAGGAAGCGGGGAGAGGCAGGCCACTGCTCAGGTTTCTCCTTTTCAATTAGCCTTGGATTCCAGCCATGGGACGCTGCCACCCAGATCCAGGGGGAGTCTCCTTCCTCGGTTAACTCAGTCTGCAGCTGTCTCCTAGGTGATTCTAGACCCTCAAGTGTTGACAGTGTTAGCCACCACCACAGGGAAGCCTGTTAGAATGCTGGAAGTTCCCCACCTGAAGGCAGGGGGACAGAACGAGGAAACGGTGCCACATTTGGAGAGGAAACAGTGCCACATTTGGAGTGCTGAAGATAACAGTCATCCGTGAGCTCGGTCAGGTGACACCGCCCTGCAGGGATGAAGGTGAAATGAAGACGCTACAGGAAAGAGTTTGTTATTAATAGCTTTCCTTTACAAGGGAAAGAGAAAGAGTCTAAGTACGGAAGCACACGACAGGGCATCCCTTCCCTCCGAGTCCCAGAAATCACATTCGGTGTTGGAAGAAAAGCCATAACACTACCCAATAGTAAAGGTGATGATGTCTAAAGCGGGAAAGGAAAGTAGAGATCCAGGAAAAGGTGAGGCTTCCCCTTTACCCAGAAGCGGCTAAACTATGACAGCAGTAGACCGAAAAGATGTGTGTGTGCTGTGCAATGCAGAGAAGCCACCGGGAAACTGTGGGGAAAGATAACCTCACCAGAGCCGCAGGGCAAGATAGAGTGTTTAGAAGTGTTCAGGTAGAAACAGAGGCAAAGGCAAAGGCTCTCACCGCACCCTTCTGAGACTCCCAGATCCAAGGACCCCTCCCTGCTCCTCCTGCCCCAGGCCAGTCTCCGTCTGTCTCAGCACCAGCTCCGCCCCGGCACGCAGACCCTGGGTGACAAGAGCCTTGGCTCCACCGTTCATTCCTCTGCTTTAGACTCTATGCTGCCTGGCTCTCGCTTCTTTCTGAAGCAGGAGCGGTTGTGAGGATTCTTTTATTTTAAATGCCATGTCCTTGGACTGAGGCTTCCAGTCACATCATCCCAGTGGCCCAGATGGCCCCCTCTCCATCCAATCCTCTCTCCAGCTGCTGCTTCCTAAACCGGAGAATGTCAGCAAAGCCCGCATACAGCCAAGTGTGAAAAGCAGTCTGCCAAGAAGCAGGTGTCCGCAGTCCAGGGAAGATCCAGACAGCCATGCCAAGCCCCCAGTATAGCTGTTCAGAGTCAAGGTCTGGGTCAGAGACGGGAGTGGTGGCTGCCTCAGCCCATGTGCAGTCGTTCCGGTCTGAGTGAGGGGCGTTCCCTGAGCTAAGAGTAGACTTTCAGGCTCTGATCCACAAGGCACCAGATGCTAAGGATAGAAAGAGCGGCGTTTCTAAGACATAAGCTGTCGGCACCAGTGTTGGCTGGAACTTTTCTCATGCTGCCCCAGAGATTTTGGGATTGTGCACAGATCCTTAGCCACTGAGGTCCTGTGGGTTTTTATCAGGACCCTCTCTGCAACCTTGGCTGTTCTTCACTCCGTGTACCCTGTTGGCTCATTCCACGCCGTCGGCTAACTACGCTGGAGTTGTCAACCTGGCCCATCGCATCCCTCCCGGCAGTGTGCTGGCAGATCACGTGCTTTTAATCCCCTTTTCTCTGATGACTAATGGTGTGGAACATATTTCATCCACCTGTTTGGACTTATATCTTCTTTCATGAAGTGCTTGTCCAAGTTTTCTGTATGTGTGAATGTGATTTTGTGTATGTGGACTGTGTGTGCTGGGGTATGTATGAGTGTGTGTATGACTCTGTGTGAGTGTTTGTGTGTGTGAGTGTATGTATAAGTGTGTGTAAATATTGTGTGTGTGTGTGTGTGTGGTGTGTGTGTGTGTGTGCGGTGTGTGTGTGTGTGTGTGAGCGTATATGTGTATGTGGTGGATGTAGATTTGTGGTGGGTGGATGTGAATTTGGGGTGTATATGACTATGTGAGAGTGTGTACAGGTATGTGTATGTGTGTATGCATATAATTTTTGAGTGGTGGAGAACCTTTATATATTCCTGACAAAAGATACAGTAGAGTGGGAGGAGAGGTGGGGGGGGTGAAGAAAGAGACATGGGCCTGGACTAGCACAAATCCTGTTGCCCAGCAGAGAATCATATAGGGTACAAGAAAACCCCTGGGACTCACTCATAGTGGAAGCTGAAGTTGCTTTAATGCAGGGTGTAGAATACATATATCGGGCCACAAGCAGGGGAGCGCCTTTGGTACCCAGGGTTGGGATCCATTGCTTAAGACAAAGATATTGGAGTAGCCTTATTTACATGTGGGGCTCAAGGTCTAAGCGTCAAGGTCTTGTAAGGGCTCCTTCTGCATAAGGTGTGGTCCCACAGGGAAAAGAGGAAGGCACCTTATCAGTGAATGGACCCGTCCCTAAGCTTCAGCTACAGCGCAGATAAGCACCAACCAAGCCACATTCCTTTGCTTCTGTGAAGCAGGCAATATTTAATATTTAGCTGGGTTCTGGCCAGGGCTAAAGTGAGGAGCAGCCGAACGCTTGCCGTTCTCATCTCCTGGGATGACGCGGGGTTCCAAGCTGGCTTCAACCCGCTCTTAGCTTTATGACAGTCCCACACTTTGCTAGGTGTGTATTTCAGGAAGATTTTATTTCAGTTTATGGCTTTCGTTTTGCTTTATGAATGATGCTCTGTCATTAGAAGTAAGACCTACAAGATTATTGTTAGTGTGTGAATGTGGGCATGGTCATGTGTGCGATGGTGCATGCGTGCGATGGTGTGCCCACGGAGGTCAGAAGACCATATCAGCAGTGAATCGTGAGGCAAGTGTGCAAGTGCTTTCACCCACAGAGCCCTGGAAGAAAGACTTCCCAGTCTTCTTTATCGTCCCTGCTTCTTACTGTCCATCTATGAACTTTTATTTACACAAGTCTCAAAGATGGTCTCCTTGGAGCCTGTCACACTCTACTGTGGTTTGGCTGTGTATTCAAATGACCTCCCCTCGTAAAATGTCATAAAAATATCTTCTCTTCCAATACGCGGCCCTTTGCTAGAATCCAAGAAAAGGTGTGAAATTCTCACCTCATAGTACACTCCTGCTAAGTGAGGAGGCTGGGCCAGCAGCGTCTCCTGAGAGCAGGAGGCCGTCCCTGGGAAAGGGCCCGTTCTCATTTCTTCCAACCTGCTGGACATGGACTTCTGCAAAAATGGAAATTCTCAGAAAATGCTGATCCCAGCCCAGGGAAGAACCTCAGAGTGGTGGGGAATGGTGTGGTCCCAAGGGGCCTGAACCTTTGCCTGGAGTCACATGAGATACCAAGGCGTTCCTGAGGCCCCTGGAGCTGCAGCAGCAAGCCTGCATCTGTTGCTCTTTGCTGACTTAAGTCACACATGCAGCTGCAACCTTCCACTCTCTGGCCCTGACCAGACCGTCTCCACTTTGTCCCCTGAAGACAATCTTCGGCCATAAAAACCTACTTTGCCATAATTGGTGTATGCTGTAATGTTTTCATCATCTGTATTTCCCACGTAACACAGTCCCTTCTGCTTTCCTTGCAGTGACCCAGGGCTGGCTCCTGCGGCGGCGGCAGCCCCGTGAGAGGAGGGAGGGACACGCCCTCATTCTATTCTGAGTTGATAGGACCAGACAGGTTCAATATTTGCTACTAACCAAAGATGAGCATCTCAGCTTGCGTGTGCAGAGACTCATCTCCCCATATCGATTTGCTTCTTTGAGCTACTTTTCTAGACGTTTCTTTCTGGCAGGAAAGCGATAGTGTGTGAGCATTTCCGTGTCTTGAAGTACGTGCACTCCCCTAAGGAGCAAATGCAGTGAATCACGCCAGTGCTTTCCTACGTACCCAGCGATAACAGCGTTCGGAAGCTGAGAAAATATCTTCAGACCTGGCTCACAGACTCTCCCTGGAGAAACTGAGTTTTTGAGACAGTGCAGTCGAGAAGACTCGCACACTGAGCATATAATATGGGGTTAAAATACCGCTCTTCGGAGTCAAACAACAGTCTCTAAACGGTGGCCGAGGAGAAAGGGTTAGGTCTGCTTTCAAAGAAAGTCTTAATTAATGGTTTGGAAGACTGTGGTGGCAGCTGGCTGATTAAATTCACAGATGGGACTCAGCTGAGAGTGGTGTGAACTCTGGAAGAGGTGCGGAAATTCCACAGAGAACTATGGGACAGTGGCTGTGGTCAGTGGAGGCTCTGCCTGTAGTGCGGGTCTCCTGAGCACACGCAGGGGAACTCTGGATGTGTAGATACTGGTTAGAGTCCCAGCCCTCCGTCCTGAGACCTTTAGCCATACTCCCTCTGGTCCTTTTAGAGTTCAGCTATGATGGCTGACAGGAGCTATGATGGCTGCTGAGTGAAATGAGTGACAGCTGGCCTGCTTGGGCCCTGATCTTAGTGTGTGTGTGTGTATGTGGTGTGTGTGTGCATGTATGTGCCTCTCTGTGTTTGTGTATGTGTGTATGTGTGTGTATGTATTTATGTATGTGTATGTGTGTGTGTGTGTGTGTGTATGTGTGTGTGTATGTGTGTGTGTGTATGTGTGTGTGTCTGTGTGTGTGTGTGTATGTATTTATGTATGTGTATGTGTGTGTGTGTATGTGTGTGTATGTGGTGTGTGTCTCTGTGTGTGTATGTGTGTGTGTATGTGTATGTATGTGTGTATGTGTGTGTATCTCTGTGTATGTATGTGTGTGTGTTTGTGTCTCTCTCTGTGTATGTGTGTGTGTGTGTGTGTGTGTGTGTGTGTACGTGTGTGTGCATGTAGAAGCTAAAGATCAACACCGACAGTGTCAGGTATCTCCCTCCATTGCTGTCCACCTCATCCCATCTCCAGATGGGTCTCTCTCAACTTGGAGCTCACTGTTGACTGGACCAGCTGGTGAGCCAGCTCCAGCAACTTCCTGTCCTCCTCCTCCACCCAGATCTTTGGTCGCAGGAGGAGTTGCTGCCACATTGAGCTTTTTGTGGATTCTTGGGATCTGAACTCGGGCCTTTACACTTATGGAGAAAGCTCTTTGCTCACCAAGCCATCTCTACAGACCCTGAGTCCCTTTAACAATGCTGTGTGGTGCATAGATTTGTATTTGCGTGTGTGTGTTTGTGTGTGTGTGTGTGTGTGCACATGGAGGGCTCGTGCATGCTTGTGTATGCGAGGGGTCAGAGGTTGAAGTCAGGTGTCTTTCTCATCACTCCCCCGACTTTTTTAATCTCGATGTAGGGTCTCTCATTGAGCCCATAGCTCACCAACTCAGCAAGCTAGATGGCCCACGAGCTCCGGGAGCCCAGCATCTCTGCTTCCCCAGTGCTAGGATCACAGAGGCGTGCCACCATGCCAGGCTTCTCACTTGGGTGCTGGAGCCAGGAACTTGGGTCCTCATGGCCAGGACTCAACTCGCCGATCCACCTCCTCGGCTCCTGCTAACCCTCCTCCACCTCCAGCAGGCCTTGCCTGAACACTGACCACACACTACTAGATTATGTTGGCCCATAATTAAACAGGTCAAATAAAAACCCTAAACCTGCAAAGCCTTTAGGGACTGTACTTCAGAAGGAGACCGAGGAGGCGTGCTTCTGGGATGGGCTCCAGGATGCATGGAATGCTCCAGCAGAGGTCTTTCCCGAAGACGGCAAGCCACATTTCCAATCATCTTGCTGAAACTATGTGAGGGAGCTTGGAGAGACTCTGAGTAAGCCACGAGTGGGAGTGGCTCAATAGAAGGGCTTGGTGTCCAGCACGACTGAGCTCACACGGGCACAACACAGCTCTCCTAATTTCAATTCTGTTCTTGTATTTTTGTATTTTTGAAACTGAGCAAGAGGGAGACCTTTCTTCCCACACTGCCCTTCCTCTGCGTGTCTCAGCCAAGCACCAAATTCCCTTGTGCTGAGGGTTATGGATGTCTGAGCCTCGTGCTGGAGTGAGAAAGGACTCCTGAGTCACCACATAGTTACTTACAGCTCCCAGGGGTGTGTGGGAAGATGAGCGCCAAGGGCATCGGGGATCATAGGAAAGGGTCCACAGTGGAAATGACTTGTCCACAGCCATCATAGAAGAGGCCACGTGACTGTGACTAAAATCAAGTTCATGTGTCTATTCCGAAAGCCTCTCGTTGGCTCATCCATTCTGCCACCACAGTGGAGAGAGAGCAGACCGCCTAACTGTGAGGTCTACAAGCTGGTGCCACTTAGGGCTGTATCCCACGAGAGAAGATGCTCCTTGTACCACATTGTACCTGGCTGTGGGTGCTGCTGCAGATGCTGTTCAGACAGACAGGGGAAGCAATTGCCCAGGGGAAGAGGATGTAAAGGAGCCGCACACAGAGGCACACAGATCCTCCGGGTCCTGCGAGTCCTGTCTGCTGACGCCTGTCCACCTGCAGCTCTAGCTTTGGAGACCGTGGCTGCCAGCTTCAAGCCCTATCCAAGTCTACAGCATCAGGCCTGTGGTGACTGCTCTGGGAACCTTGCAGAATGGATAGGGAGTGGAATGGGTCTGCACAGAAGAAGCCCGGGGAGGGTCTCTGGGAGATGAATCACCTTAAGGGTGGTTCACACTGGGTGTGGCTAGGCTTGGGTCCCTGGTGAGGCGAAGGCAGGGACCAAATCCTGGGAGTCTAGGAACCCCCCAGGAAAGGTGTGGAACCTTTGAAACAGGACCAGAGTCTGCTGGCCAACCCACTCTCAAATCTGCAAGTAACCTTGTACCTCATACAGCCTGCTGCTGTTGTCACTGAGGCCAAGGAGCATCTCTTCACTGAGCAAACGTGGCAACACGTCAGCCTCACCCTCATAGGCATCATTTAGCTTTTACAAAACAGGCACTGCTCTCCTGGATGCCCTGAGTTCAGATCCCGGATCCCAGCTTAGGAGGCTCACAACTGCCTGCAGCTCCATCTCCAGGAGAACCTGACACTTCTAACCTCTACGAGCACCCGTAGAGACACACACAGAAATGCGCACACTCACACAACCACGCACACTTAGAAATAAAACAACTCTTTTTAAAAAGTAAATAAGAAATATGCAGTCTTGTTAAAATGCACACACTTCCTTGGGGAGTTCAGCTGGGGCCCCCCCATCAGCGCTCCATTGGGCCTTACCAGCTTCCCTTCCAGACTCTTCCCTGGGGTGCAACCTGTGGACCAGGTTTGATGTTCCCGGCGCCTCCTGTCAGGTCTGAGGGAACTCAGATGAAAGGCTTGCAAGGCTCCGTGCATCAACTTATTTAGAGAGAACACCAAAGGGCTGAAGCACAGGCAGACGCCTTCTTGTTTTTGATGGAACTGCAGTTGCCTGTTTTCCTGATTTAAATATCACAAATGCCTGCATGTTCTGGCATCCTCTTGGCCGTTTTCCTAACAGTGTCATTTGTCACTACTATTACATCATGTTTCTGGGAAGGGAAATACCTCCAGAATCATGAAGCCAGCACCAAGGCACAGCTGCAGATGGAGCCTGTGGTCTGCCCTTGGTGCCGTCCAAACACCCAGCCCCATTGTCCCTCAGCACAAACCTGCCTTCAGTGAGCACAAAGCCACTGGGGCTTTCTGAAAGAACCTAGGAGTCAGCACAGAACACACCCAGACACCAGAGTCTTAGCACAAAGGAGATGTATTTGCCCCAGAGGAACAAAGGGCAGGGAACACGGGACAAAGGCAGGGACAAGGGATGGGGATGAGGGGAGGGGAGGGGCAGGGAGAGGGAGGAATAGATATTTGCTCTGGAGGGATGAAGGACCTCCTCTGGATAGAGTAGGGACAGACATGGCCCCTAGGCAAATGACAGGCTATAAAGGGTCCTAGGCGGGAAGGGAAGGAGGAGGTCCAGTTGGAGAAGGATTGGGTGGCTGTCTCTGATTGGCTGGGAGGGAAACAAGGTAGAGGATGTATGGACTTTTGAGGAAAGAGGTGGAGGTGCTGTGGAGGAATTTCTGGGAGACCAGGCTGTGTGTGAGGCTGGAATTCCTGTCTGGCTGTCTTTTCGTGGTCCATCGCCATCCTGGGGTTACGTGGGGGACGCTAACACTTTCCGGTAGAGGAGGCTCTATGCTTGAATGCCACTTGACCATTGGTCCCCATGTCAGAAGTGAGTCTGGGAACCCAAGAAAATGACCACACAATCCAAAACATCCTAGCCAGGCGAAGTCTTTCTTCTGCTGACAGACACACACCATGGGGTCTTCTGGGTTATTTCTAATGCAAACGTGTGCTGTGCCTCAGTCTGAGTGGTCAGATTTTGGCCTCATATTCCTCCCTCCTTTCCTGCCTCCCTCCTTTCCTTCTTTCCTTTTTTAAATGTATGTTTTGTATTCATTTATGTCTGTGTACCACATGACCTGGTGACCCTGGAGGCCAGAAGAGGGCGCCCAATCCTCTAGAATCGATGCTTGTGCGTCGCCACGTGGTGCTGGGAATTGAACCTGGGTCCTCTAGAAGAGTGGCCAGTGGTCTTAACCGCTAAGCCATCTCTCCAGCCCCTGGTCTCACATTCTTATCCAGTTGGCTAGTTCAGAACAGGGCAACTCCGGAGCAGGATGGACTGTGAGCACTTGTGTACTCTGATCTCAAGCAGTGCTGACGCCAGAGGGATTTGAATTTCTGCCAAGGAGCATCTTTCCAATTACTTAAAATGGAGCTTTGTTTTATTTAACCCTTTGATAGAAAGGCCGGCCCATCTTCTGCGCCCACAGAGCAAGCATGGCTGAGGCTGGAAGCACTCAGGAATGTTGTCTCTGCAATCTGTTCCCCCAATTCTGCGTTCTGCTGATGAACAGGGGTCGTTTGGAAGCCCACATCTACTTGGTTTTGCTGTTTCTGTTGGTCTGCTTGTTTGTTTTAAAGGTGGGGGAGGCTTTACTTTGTGGCTTTAGGACGCCTTGTAAGAAGGTTTGAACTGGGTACGCACTGGAGCCACATGGACACTGTTTACATTGAATCACCTTCGGGTGCGCAACTCTCCATGTGGGAGACAGGGACCGACCACAAGAGAGCAGACCATCCCCAGATGAAGAGAGGTACACAGGACCCCATTCTTAAATGTCCTCCAGCTAGACCCCAGCAACTGTGGTGGCCTCCAGCGAACTCTAAGTCAGACGGTGACGTCCAGGGGTCTGGTTCTCCTTGTGTGAATGCTCTCGGACTCACTGTCCCCACTGTGAGGTGCGGTCATTCTCTCTGCTCTCCTGCCTGCCCCGCTGTGGGGTGAAATTAATAGAATGTGTTTGCACAAAAGAATTCAAAGAGTTGGTGTAAAGAGCTGCATCTCATGGTGGATGGTCAGCGTGACGCTGGTGAGGGGTCTGAAGAGTTCGGATCGCCCTGTCATTCAAGAGCCTTCAGACTGTTGCTTTTCCCTTCACGTTTAAAATTATTATACTGACACATTCAGAGGCTTCAAAGATGACTTACTTTATTTTTTAAAAGTGTGCATTTTAATCAAACTGTATTAACCACTACAACAGGTATAAAGCACATTAAACTCCTGAAAACATACAAATTCTCACTCGAGAGATTGAAAATAAAACTGCATGTGACCTATTTGACTACATATCACCTGTTTAGCAGCATCGCAAGACAGGAAGGCAGGCACAGACGGAGCACAGTCGGCCGTCACCGCCGCAGGAGACGATGCGGCACTGCCCGGTTACACAGTCAAGCGGGGCTCGCTGCGGATACTGGAAATTGCCACAGCGTGACAGAGTTCACCGCTGGCATTTCCGAACCCAAGTTTCCTCATGTTAAACTGAAAAATACACAAAGCAAGATTCTCGAAAATGATCAGCAAAGGGGCGAATCTTCAGAGAGAGAGAATCTTCAACTGCACTCTTCTTGCTATACAGTTGCTTCATGCCCCTTCACTTTGGCCGGCAACCCTCCCTTCTCCCTGCCCTCCCTCCTTAAACCTTTCTACTTCAGTGCCTCTCTCTCTTTTTTCATATTACCCACAATCCACCCACTCCTGGTTAAGCCACGCCCCTCCCCCATGTGCGGATTTTAACTTTGAATCGCTAATTCTGGTCGTACAACTTAGAGTTCACATAGAGGCCAGAAATCTAGAATGAATATTCTCTTAAAGGACGGCAAACTAAGATCACATTGGGATCCATTCTGCACGGTTATGGCTCACACCTAAAATGTCTTGGTCCCCAGTGTTGGGTGATGTTATTTGGGGAGAGTATGAATTGTTAGCAGATGACTTGCTAGCAAAAGGAGGTCTCTGGGGAAGGGCTTTTGAAGATAATTCTTAGTCCCTGATTCCTGCCTCAAGATCTTCTTCCTGGTCCCCCTGGATATAAACAGCCCCC
>JAMJFZ010000435.1:31015000-31017500 GCA_026225945.1 Cricetomys ansorgei | reverse complement strand
AGAGCTGAAGGAAGGGCAGCCATGTTGCTGCGAACCCCACGATATCATGCCTAGCATTTCGTTCTGAGGTGGAATTGTTCACGCACCTTCCGTTGAGAATGTCGCTCCCTGGCCTTTCGAGTGTATATAGCACTATTTAATTCTTTTACTTTTGAGATTAATATAATTACATTGTACCTGTAAACCCTGAGACATTTGGGTTGATTAGACTGACTTTTTCTTCCATTTTAAAAAATTGTCAGAAAATCCTTTCGTGATTCTTTCATCTTTCAGTGGGACTTGAACCCAGGGCCTCATTCTACCACTGAGCTTATTTGACCCTCACCTGTAGCCTCCAAAGTGGGAATAAGAACGCCAGCATGGAGCAGTGGGAAGCTCAGCCAGGGTCACCTATGCGAGGAACTCAGAGAACCCTGGCCCCCAGATGGAACTCGGAAAGCCACCAGGACCACCTGGTGCTCAGCAGGCCCGTGAGGGCCACCATCCCGGGCCTCCCTCCCTTCCTAATCAAAGCTGTGCCTCCCCAGAGGAAGGAAGACAGGGAGTTTTGTGGATTCGGTCCAGGAGGAGCACAGCTACCCCACCCCACCCGTGTCCACAAACCTCTTTGTTCAGTTTGTACCTTTGAGACAAGGTCTCATCATGTAGCCCTGGCTAGCCCGGAACTCACTATAGAGACCAGGCTGGCCCGGAACTCACTGAGCTCCACCGGCTTCTGCCTCCTGAGTGGAGCGCCAGCATGGCGGTGTCTCCGCCACGCCCAGTCTCACTTCCCTTTTAGCCCATACTTCCTCTCTCTTTTCTTTCTTACGTATCCTGTGTCAGCTGTCGGAGTCCCTGGAGGCCCGGAGGCTCTGAGCCAAGACCCTAAGGTCCCTGCGACACAGCATCTGCATCTGCCGGCATCTGCAGACGTCCCAGTTAGCAGTGGACAGCGGGGCTGTGCACCTGCCGTGGCCTCGCCTCCGCAGGACTCCTTGTGCTCCGTCTGCTGAGGCCCGGAGAGCGAGCTGGGTGGTGCCTGGGTCCCTCCCGCCCCTGTGCCGTCTCCTAGACTTGCAGGAGGCAGAGGTGGCTGACCAGCTCCATTTGGCTTCCTGAGACAAGAGATGGGAGCCGGCTTCCTGTGGAGAATGACAGCCATCGTGTCTGAGTAGTTAGAGGACTTTGTGGCTCGAGTCAAATTTAAACGGTAAAAATGTTTGTTACTGTGAAGGTTATTAAAAATGTTATTAAAGATGTCCGCGTACCAAGCACAATGCAGGCTCGATAAGCTCCCTCTACTTGTACAATGAGAGCTGAATGAGAGCCTGACATCGGTTATTGGATTTCTGTCACAGACAAGACTATTTTTAGGTCCTTCCTCGCAGGACTTTGGATAGCCGAGAGCCTGTCTGAGGGTGGTGGATGAGGCCTCCCACCGTCCAACCCTCAGAGGTGGTATTGGATATGGGCTGATCCAAGCCAGTGCTCAGCTCTTCACTCCTGCAGGCAGCACACTGTAAAGATGCAGGGCAGGGTGCGCCCTGGAGACCTAGGATTGTCCTCTGCTGGAGCTTCCTGACGGCCGTCCTCAGGGCCATCTCCAGGAACTCAGTGGTTTTGCTTCAGGAGGAAAACCATGAAAAGGCATGTTGCAGATGGCTCGGAGGCTTCATGCTGATGGAAGTCTAAGGCCTCTGGGTCCCTGCAGTGGCCTCCTGTCCCTTCCTCTCCCTGCCCTTTACTAACAACTCTCCTCCTGTGGCCTGGTCCCTGGACCCCGGCCCCGGGCCAGGGAGACGGTGGCTTGATCACTCACAGGGTAAGCTGATCCCTGGACCCCGGCCCTGGGCCAGGAGGACGGTGGCTTGATCACTCACAGGGTAAGCTGATCCCTGGACCCCGGCCCTGGGCCAGGGGAACGGTGGCTTGATCACTCACAGGGTAAGCAGGACAGCTGGACTTAGGTTTTGTCTCCGACTATTGCCCTGGAAGCCCTTCTCTGGCTCCTTCCTGGGGCGTTGTCATGCTCTCAGCTGGCTGGCCTTGGGTTCATAGGCGACACCAGGCTGGTAACGGAGTAGATGGCACCTGCCCTAGAAAATCTGACTCAGTGACCTGGGACTTGCCAGCCTCCCTTGGCCTTGGGGTTCATCTACTGGAAATGTGAGGGTGATGGTGGGTATGCTCACGACTAATAGGGGCACATGTGGAGGGATGGTCTGCATCTCTGAGTGTGGGTGAAATGCAGAGACAGGCTGGGCCTCACAGATGCAGGAGAGTATCCATGTTTTATCACTGTGGAGAGCCCAGCGTTAGACCCGAATCCTACAGGGTTTATTCAGCTCTGACAGGGACTCACCTTCAGCTTAGGAAACGGTGATCACACAAGCCCCCACTCCAGGGCCCAGCTGCTAGCCTGGAGACAGCAGGAAGGTGGACAGACATCTGTAGACAGGTCCCAGAGCTGGGGAGGGGAATGGTGGTCACTGGCAGGTCGCCTCTGACTCCTGGCATG